>MU182657.1:84485-159159 GCA_016904865.1 Pissodes strobi | reverse complement strand
GTGCTCATTACGTGGGTTAGACCCTTCAATGTCGCTCAATTACTGTATTGGCCGAAGCTGGAAGGCTGGTTAGTACAGTATTAAGTGTGATATATTGCTGCCTGGTGATTATGCAAGCAAAACTTTGCAAAAACCTTGCTTCAACTGCTCATTTGGAGCAGGCACTCATAATACTAAGGACAATACACTATGTACAACATATATCTATTTACAGAATTATATACAATGTATATACAAAATATATGCAAGATATATTGACTTGTGCTTCACAAGTCAGTTCCAGTATTCTATCATTACATCAAGGCATAACAGACGAGTCCGACGGTTCAGGCTACGGAGCATGGATGCTTCGGTGGTTGGAAGTCAAGTAAGGTATATTAGGTGCTGCTGCATATTTATATGCGGCGTAGTACCTTTAACAGGCCCCGCATTGCGGTATCATGCCGAGTTTTTCGACAACTCCGTTGACCCTCGGCAAGATTAACCTTTCAGCCACCTTGCCGAGGGTGTTCAATAAAGATATCGGCCGGTATGATGCCGTAAGTGAAGGATCTTTTCCTGGTTTCAGGAAATGGATAACGCACGCTGCTTTCCAGGGGGTAGGGAAATGTTGTAGTCTGATTACCACATTAATTATGTGCAATAGGTGGATAAGTGACTTTTTAGATAGACTTTTCAGGACTATGTTATGTTCGGTATGGTATCCGGGCCGGGAGCTTTATTTCTCGGCAAACGGCAGAAAGCTTTGCGGAGTTCCGCCGGAGTGACTCTCATCTTATCAAGTACTGACGGAGGAATTGGATATTTTTGCTGCAGGAAGGTTCTTACAGCTTGACTGTATTGGGTTTGTTCAGGGAGAGTGTCAGGCGACTCGCTGCAGACGCCCTCCAAGTAATCCGCGAAGGCCTCCACTTTTCCCTGATCGGTCACCATGTCCACGCCACGGTGTTTGATCACGGGCATCGGCGTACAACCTCCACGGACTTTCCTAGTCAACTTCCACAGCGAGCCGTCTTCCCTGTTTATTGTGTTAATGTAGTCAAGCCATGCTTGACTACGGTGATCCCGTATTTTAATCCTGATCTCCTCCGTCAGCGCATTGATGCGAGCGGATCCCATTTGTGTCCGGTTTCTCTGCCATCGGCGTCGAACACGGTTTCTAAGTGAAATTAATTCAAGGATGTGATCAGGGAGTGATTCTGTCCTAGAGTGGATGGTAACCCTAGGGCACATTGCATCACGGATGTGCTGGATATTTGAAGTAAGTGTATTTACTTCATTCTCTAATTCCTGGATTGTTTCTATTTGCTCCGGGACGACTGTCAACTCGTTCAACCTTGCTCGGAACATCCTCCAATCAACATACCTGTTGGATACGACGGTGTCACGCGTCATGGGGACCCTATGATACAGGCTAATCTTGATCGGGAGATGATCCGGATAAGGTATTGATTTCTAACAGTTGAGTAGTTCTTATCGCTCCCCGAGTAATAGCAACATCCAGGAAAGAGTCACTACGAAGATATGTAGGATTTGAAGTTCTGTGATAGGACATTTCCAGATTATTTTCGATTATCCCCTTAAATATTCTACCCTTGCTGTTAGTTACGCCGCCCCAGTCGGCGTGCGTGGCGTTCAAGTCCCCTATCAACAGGGATACTCTGTTTTGTGGTAATAATACAAGGAGGTCGTTTGCTGTGAGACGGAGAGCCGGGGGCGCGTAGCAGCCACATACACGCAGTCCGCTCTCCAGTTCAATACTGACGTTTTCGTTTTCGATTGCAGTGTGCACGTTATATACACGCCGATAGCGCAGAGTTTTTTGTATGAGGCATGCGACGCCTCCTCCGGCTCAATCGGGCCTATCAAATATCTCGATATTATAGTTCCTAATCTTGAACGTAAAATTAGGAACTAAATTCCTTTCGTTCAGGAAAATAATCTGAAAATTGGAATTTTGCATATAATTACAAAATTCGCCCATTTTGGATCTGATGCCGTGACAGTTCCAACTTGCGACGTTTAGCATTATATGTCGAATTGGGAATATTCGAACGAAAAGAAGCGAATCGAGGCCTGTACAATTTCAGCTTTGTCGCCCCGACACGCTTCTAACATGTTCGAACAATGATCGAGGAATAATTGCTCTAGATTTACCAGGCTATTAATCCTAGCTACTACATCATTGAGATTAGACAATGTATTAGTAAAGTTTGCATGCTGATTATTATTATGTTGATTGTGGATTTATGTGAGCAGAGCTACCATGGGCAATACCACTAACCTGTGTAACATTTTGTTTAGCTATATTCTCCTTGGTAAGCCAGGCGTTGGCGTTGCGTAATGGTGGGAATTGTTTGTGGAACTCATCGGCTCGTTGGACATTGTTTAGCCCTTGGCTCCGTGAGCCGTCTGCTACTCTGGTCGCCAGGCCGGATTAGCTGGCGGAGGCGCGGGCTTAAAGGTTTGCTTGGGAGCCTGTTTAGTTCTTGTTGTTGCGTTTTCTATTATGTTTAGCTTGTAAATATACTCTGGGCATTCCTCATCGATAGATCGATGAGGTCCGCCGCAGTTTGCACATTTTTGGTGGTTGTTCGTACATTACGTGATGACATGGGGCCCTGAACACTTGCTGCATGCAATCTTACGTTTACAGTATGTCTTGGCGTGCCCGTACTGCTGGCAGTTTTTGCATTGCAGTACGGGTTTACCGGATCGCCTCCCATGATATACGGACATGCATAAGGGTTCTTAGCTCATTGTTTAGTCTTCTGACCGTGTAGTATGTCCCTAAAACTACTAGGTACATCGGTTGTCGTGCTTTCTTCATCTCAAATATGTTTCGTCCTGTAATGCTATATTCGTCTTTGAGTGCTTCCGATACCTCTTGGGGCTTGATGTTTTGCCATCAAGTTCCCGCAGTACAAATGCCCTGGTTTTTTCGCTTGACTCGGCGTAGGAGTGGTACTCCGTTTGCTCCTGGTCGAGTGCCCGTTTTAATGTATGCGAGTCTATAGCGTTTTCGCAGTACACTATAACGCCATTCTTTGTATATTTTAGCTGTATTTTGTGATACGCAGCGCTTTCAGGTCGTCTCTTAGTTCCCTGTGGTCAGCAGGGCGGCCTTTGATGACTACCGGGGGCGGGGGTAGTATTTTTGGCTTAGGGGTTGGTTTGTTCTGTTTGTTTGCAGAGATTTTGCGTTTGACACATCGTACTGCGCATGCGATAGGGTTGACAACATTGTAACAATTGGGCTGCAGTTAGCCATTCCTCAGAGAGTTGCGCATACGTCAACTTAAAGCATAATACCGCAGAGAAGACGTTGCCCGTACCACATCAGAGGGTTTCAGAGTTGCGCGCGCATCACATTGTTGACAAAAATGTCTAATATTACACTTCACGCATAACCCTCGGCTCGCTTCGCTCGCTACGGGCGCGCAACCCACAGAAACCAACCAAAGCTAACCTAAGGCATGCCCAATTAATCAGAAAATCAATAATATTTATGTCCGCTTTCCCTGTCCCGGAGTGTCCCGCTCGCACAATAATTGCCTTATCGTGGGTTTGCCTACTTAGAGCCACACTGGAACTGTTAAAATGGAATCGCCAACGTACAGATGTCGGATTCTTGTTTTGTTTAATTTCTAATTGAGGTCCGTTGTGTTGTTAATATAACATCAATTTAGTTTTCGTATTTCGTCATGCTAGAACAGACACATATTTTAATATTTTGTTATTTTTGCTTTGTTTGCTTTATCAAAAAACAACCTAGTAAATAGGGTTGCCAACTCACCTGCCGTGCGCGATTTTCGAGGCATATGCCCCGCATCCCGCCGCTGTCTGTCGCGGAACGCTATTTATGTTTTTGTTACATGGATGGAGTTGGCCTCTATTGTATAGAGAAGTAATTCACCATCCATATTTGCCATTGTTAATTTTTGTTATGTAATATTTATCTATGGTTATGTTTATCATACGTTGTTGACGCGACTCCGAAATCCGAAACGCTTACGCTTAAATTCTTACATTACATTACGTAAAATATGCTCCGCCGACACTTCGCACATGAGGACTCACCATGAATGCGTTGCGCTTTGCAACACTAGAACGCCAAAAATTGGCGCGGAGCACTCCCGGCGTTTTGCAGGTGGCGTTACCAACGCGTTACAATTAGACGAGAACTAGAAAGCGGCTCATGCATCTACGTTTAATCCTGAGCATTTAAAGATCCTTTACACAAATAGTGCACTATGTAAAAATCGACCTCTCCTATTGGTCGATCCATCTCGTATTACGATATGTCTGCGTGATGCAATCAATTTCGATCAAGAGCTCTTGTGGTGTAGAGGTTTAGATCGTTGGGTCCCACCTGGAAAACGCGGGTTCGGATCCCGTTGCTTTTTTTTATTTTTTTTAAAGGTTATGTTTCTAAAGAGCTTTTTTTTCTTGATTTTGGGTATGTCTTCGGTTAGATTGGGTTAGCACCTGGTTAGTTTCCTTTTCTTGAGCCCCCGTAGCGAGCGGAGGGCCATGCGGATCGACCAATGGGAAAGGCCGATTTTTATATGATGCACTATTTGTGTAAAGGATCTTATAATGCGACGGATGGACAGATAGTCACAACCATATAACCCCACTTTTTGATTTGTATTATTGTATACATTAAACATTAAACCGAAAATATGAATAATATGATCTTAAGGCGAATTGTGAAACATATTTATGTCAATTCTAGAAACTGTTCAACAAAGAAGGTATTTAAACGTGCATTTTATTTCTCAGTAACAATTATAACATAGACATTCATCATTTTAGTTAACTTGCGAGGAACGATATCGTCCAAGAGTATTCTCAGGAATCCAGCCAACAGGCTCAATACATTTAGGAAATTATTTAGGGGCCATTTCACAGTGGGTCAAGTTGCAAGAGCAAGGCGAAGATCTTATATTGAGCATTGTTGATCTTCATTCAATAACTTTACCACACGTAAGTCTTATGTAATAGTATATGTATCTATTATTCATTAAACTGGATACAGGAATTGACATAACATAAGGTAAATATGCAAATGTCTAACCTAACATAGGAAGTTCACCAAGTTTTAACTTCTGATACTTTGTGCTATATTCGACCAATGAAAACACTGAATTATAATTGTATTTACATTTTCTTACTTGACAGCGAATAGATGAGAGAATAATATAAGCAAAATTAACCTAACTTTGGTGGTTTGGGCTTTTTGCTTCCTCCATAAATTAATATGCATAAGACTCTATAATATACTTCTCTGCAAAAATTGTAACATAATTATGGAATTTGTAAGATTATGACAACAAGTGGCATAACATAACAAGCCCATTTAAAAATTGACCATTTATTATAATGTGCTTATGCTATACTATGGCTTTACGATATAAATATGTTGACATTTAAATGAACTGAGTTATTTAACCATAAAAAATGTATTGCTAAATTTTAATTAACATTGAATTTGATACCACTGGCAAATAGCTGTAATTATTCATCAAATATACTTATGACTATGTTGATGTGCATTTTAGTAGTCTTCAGCTTATTCAAGAGAGGCATACTTCATTGTATTTGAATGGTCATTGTACACAATTATTAACAGTAATTTGTTTTTTGACTTTGTTTGTAACAAATATGAACAATTGATTCAACGGTAGGAAACGAGGATTAAAAACTAATTCCTTTTGTACTAAGAAATTGGTATGTTAAAATTGTAAAAGTGCCTGAAAGCTAATAGTCTTTTTTTTATCCACAAAGGATAAAACAGTGACCAAATTATGTGATACATTATTTTCCACATTTAAGGATCCTAAAAAGTTATCAAGAAATATATTAGAGCTTACTGCGACGTTGCTAGGATGTGGTTTAGATCCCAACAAGATTATATTATTCCAACAGTCAACTGTTCACGCACACGCAGAATTATGTTGGTGTTTGGGTTGTATATCTACAATGGCTAGGTGGGTAATTTAAATCAAATTAAAAGCAGGCGATAAATAGATTTTCTCTTTAGGCTGTTTTTTCATGAATCTATTTGTAGATGTGTGTTATATAGATATGAATCATATATTGGTGTTTACTTATAGTTACAAATGCTTTGTCAATAGAATTGCAAAAAATACAAGTTGGTGTATCTGATACAATACAAGTTGATCAAGGCAAAAACAAAATGCCTAAACATCTGTGTGATCTACTTATCTTTCAGGTTGGCTCATTTACCACAATATAAAGAGAAATCTGAGAGTTTAAAAAATATACCACTAGGATTGTTTGTTTATCCAGTCCTACAAGCTGCTGACATCTTGTCTTACAAGTAGGTAATGCAAGATAATGTTTTTTCATTATAATCCAATTTCTGCCATAATTTAAGGTAGGTTAGCAGTAAATTTTAATAAAATTTAGTGTTTAGTGTCACTTTGATACTGTTCCACAGTAGGTATTCAATTGAAATTCAATATTTTAGAGCAACTCATATTCCTGTGGGCGAAGATCAAGTCCAGCAAATTCAGTTGTGCCAGGAATTAACGAGAATGTTCAATAATAAGTTTGGTCAAACATTTCCCATACCACACACCTTAATAACATGTGAGTGTCCCTTTCAGGGAATAAAGTATATTTCATCTATAATCTATATATTCATTTCATGTGTGTTAACCGGACAAAAAAAAATCCATGGGTGTGTATTTAGTCTGGAAATGATCCAATATCTCAGACAGTTTTGATTCGACTAATATGAAATTTAGTATACCAAGGTAAATCTACATTCTGAATTTGTTGGTAATAAAGGCGACGTTGCAAGATGTTTAAATTCATAAGATATCAAAGCCTACTTTGTAATTTCAAATGAGTATCCTATTTTTTACTACATTTTAGCATTCTCTTTAAAATTCTACATATTTTTTATGTAGCATACCCTCTACCTAAATTTGACGTATAAGAAGATATTGAGGTCAGAAAATCGCCATTTTTGAAAATTATTGAAAATTATGTGTTAATGACTAACAAATGAAACACCAGTTAATTTTTGATGTAAAGTCATAAAACTGTCATTTCAGTCAGCAATAATCATAATAATGTCTTTAACGGAACGTGAAAGAATTACAATTCTTATGATAAGAGGATATGGCGATAGGGTCAGATCTTACGAAGAGGTTAAAAATCTATTTAATCAAGAATTTCCAACCCGAAATCCAATTTCAAAAGCCACTGTTCTAAAAGCTGTGCGACGGTTCGAAGAAACTGGAAATTGTAGAGATAGACGACGATCAGGGCGACCCGTAGTAGTTGATGAAGAGAAAAGTTTGGATATCTTACAACATTTTGTAGAAACGCCTGGCTCTTCATTAAGAAAAAATTCTCAAGTAACTGACGTCTCTTTCAAATCCGTCCATAATCTTTTACTGAAACATAAATATCACCCATTCAAAATATATCTAGGTCAAGAGTTATCGGAAGATGATTATGAGCGAAGAATGGAGTTTTGTGACATTATGCTGCCAAAATAACCAATTTTTCAACTTCATAGTATTTTCCGATGAAGCAACATTTATGTTAAATGGCAAAGTTAATAGACATAATTGCAGATTTTGGGCTAATGAAAATCCCAATTGGATGAGAGAAGTTCATACACATCGGCCTGAAAAATTGAATGTGTGAGCCGGGCTTGTGGGCACTAACAAAATCGGTCCATTTTGTATTGATGGAAACTTAACATCACAAGTTTACCTTGCGCTCTTGGATACGCAAATAGTTCCTGCGATACGAAATGTAATGGGTCCAAATTATGCAAGAACATTCTTTCAACAAGATGGAGCTCCTCCCCATTTTGGTCTAAACGTGCGCGAATTTTTGACAAACTCTTTTCCAAATAGATGGATCCGTAGAGGAGGCACAATCGAGTGGCCACCTAGGTCTCCAGATTTGGCCCCAAATGACTACTTCTTATGGGGACATTTGGAGAACAAAGTTTATGCCACAAAACCAAGAAATTTACCCGATTGGCATCGTCGAATATTGGACGAATTTCAATTAATTACACCTCAAATGATTCACAATACAATTCAATTGTTTTATATCCAATTAGCGCACTGTGGAGTGGAAACACTTCCTGATGAAATCATAAACCTAATTATATTCCGGAACCGAATTCGACGCAGGTGGCAGAGAACGCACTTCGCTATCGATAAGCTCAGAGCTAACGCTCTAACAAATAAAGCAGAATATTCGAAAGCACAGAGAGGCGGTTTGGATGAAATTTGTGAATGAGCTGGGCACGGTAGACGGCTCCCTATGAGAGCTCGCCCCCATTTATCATAATGGCGAGGAAGTCCTTAATGACCACGGGAAGGCTGAAGTGTTCGCGGACTTTCTCGAGGGCTTTCAGGGAGAAATACCAGACACCGTGCCATTGCGCGCCCAAATCACAAGACAAATCACGCCTTTTTTACACAGATCGTACCCAATTCCGCCTCCTGTGCTGGATAAACTGCTTATCCCACCGAGCGAGATACGAAGTGCCCTCGGTCGCCTGCCAAGGAATAAGGCTCCGGGATCAGATACTATCCCCTATCTCATCCTCAAAAACCTCCCTAAAAAGACCCTTATACATTATATGCACATAGCTAACGCTATACTTGCAACACTTTCCTAGTTCTTGGAAGGTCGCGAACGTAGTATTGTTCCCTAAGCCCGGAAAAGATCCCAAAGTCACTAGTTCTTACAGACCTATTTCACTCCTCAACACAATAAGCAAACTTACTGAGAAGCTTTTGTTGCCTAGATTCAATAAAGTAGCCGAGGACCTCCATGTATTGCCTGATGAGCAGTTTGGTTTTCGTAGTTGGCGTAGCACTAATATGTCGGGCGAACCTTCTCAGTACGCGTCAAGAAATCGATCTCGACTTCGAGACTGATTAGGGCCGGAATCCCTCAGGGACAACGATACGGCCATCTATTCCCATGCCTTCAATGCACAAGACGCTACAGACAGACTTACTGCCCATATGGCGCAGGTAACTACATTTTATGACACCTGGAAGAGACGGTTAAACCCAGCAAAAACTGAGCCGTATTTTCTAGAAAATTCTTAGACAATGAAACAACCCCCATACTCATACATGACACTCCTAGAATCCCGAAAAACAACATCAAATACTTAGGAATCATTCTTGATAGAAAGCTAAATTTTAGCAAGTACATCACGCATATTAAAGATAAAAATCTCTTAATTTGGTGAAAACTAAGTATGCTTATCAAGATTGGTTCATTTCTTAGCCCGACAAACAAACTCACCCCATATAGGTCCATACCTAGGCCCTTCTTATTGTATGGCGCACCGGTTTGGTGCTCGATCGCGGATTGTCACCTAAAAAAAATTGCAGGTCATTCAAAATCGGCATCTAAGAGCGGCTTTTTCGGCACCCCCCTGGACCAGAGTACGAGATTTGCACGCTTGGGCTCATATAGAGTATGTAAATGAATTTGTAGACAGATTAGCGGGCAAAGTCTACGACTTTGGCATAGCCGGATCGCCAAAAACCGCGAGCTTCGCAAACTTGAGGTACAATCCGGCGATAAAATCAAGCACGGGCCCATACATAAGAAAACTACCATCTTTTACCTAGAACCACGGCCACCGTGAAAATGGACTTATATTCCAATTCCTCATCCCTAAAAACCCCTTCTAATCGATTCTTCTGATGTCTCTCTGAAAATGAAAGATATCAGGACACGTCAAAAAAAACTGAACCGACTAGTTCCAAGGTAGGCCCAGCCTCCTCCGCTGAACAGAGTGGGCGAGACTTGCCAGGGGAGTCGCCGCACATATAAATATGACACACACACTTCTCCAGACCAGCACATATCACCACTGTGGTATATGGAGATGTGGAGACTGGAGACCAGTACGGACACTGACCCTGAACCGACGCCACGCTCCTTGTTCCGGTAAGCGAAGCGCGGCATTACATAGCCAAGGATACCCTGATGTACAGTTGCAATTCCCACCGCACTAAGATTGTGACAATGATTATTGCTCTGTTTAATCATATCCCAGGTCACAATCTTCTACTTTTTCTTTATGTTGTATTTCTGTTATGTTTATGTGTTGTGTATGTCCGTCTAAATAGACCAACGAACCGTAGCATGGGAGTTTTTCTCCATATTGAACCCCCCTCACTACCCCCCATACCCTGAAGGCAAGACACCTAGCTCTATTCACATCCGTTGGTAATGAATACTGCAACACTTTTGATAGGTTCTCAGAACCTAGGGAAAAAGAGATATATACAGGAAGAATCACTTACTCTGCGCGAAAACACAGTTCTAGGCGACCAACTGCCTATAAGTTTGCGCTGGGAGGCTTCCAGAAACACTCCACGAGGGGTGTATAGAGTCGATCTGTGCAATATCACAGTTTATACCGTCACTGAATCAGTTATAAAACTCTGAGCCGGCATCTTTGATGTTAGTGAAGCCAAATTCTATTTTTTCATGGATTCTCATATTTCGAGCATGCGCATTATTAGTTGGAAACGTAAGAATTATACGGCCAGCTGGGCCGTGGACAGAGTCGAACTAGGATCTAATCATAGGCGTATAACCTTAGATTAGGTGAGATTAAGGATACCGCGCATGACATTAAGCCAATGTACTGAAATTGAAGCCTTTTCAGAGCGGCGGCCATTATTTATGTGGCAAACACATCTATTGTTGTGGCGGTGCTATTTTTGCAGTTATTTTGTGAGTTTTTGAACAAAGAGAAATAAAAACTAAGATTCATAATGGTAAATTGTTCGGCATATGGTTGCAAGATTCGAAGTGAGAAGAAGGAGCCTGGAATGTCATTTCACAGGTAATTATTGTCTGCTGACCTTGTAGTTTATTTGCATATTTTTTGTTTTAATAATAATGCATAATGTACACATTGTGTTACCTCTGAGTATATCATGGTAGGGATGTTTATTTAATTATCGAGAGTAATTTGATATCCGATCTTGGATATTTTCATCAAATAATAAAGCCATAAATCTTCGTCAAGGAGAGTCATTCAACAGAGGCGTAGGTAATATATTTTTCATACTCTACATATAAAATGGCTATATTATTTTACGACTGAAAATTTCTTTAACTCATTAATTATTATTTATTACTTATAATTTCAATTAATTTATTGAAGTTACCCAGTAATTTATGTGGCAGCTGGTAACAGGCTTTTTCCCATGTTATCTGTCCTCTTCTTTCCTTGTCTAAGCATATAACTAGGTCTATGGATTTAATACACAAAATTCCTGAAAGCAGTCCACAAAAAGTACTACAAACACAGCCGACTCTCGAACAAACAAGATGGTAGTTTTCGCTTTTCGGTTCCTTTTCAATCAACATGCTTTTCCTGTCGCCGCGCGGAAAATCAATAATCGAGATCTCTGAATACAAGCCTGTTGCGTGCCTCGTTTTACGGTTAATTCTCGCCAACACTACCTCTATCTCTTTCTCCTTACAGGCGGTATCTTATTGAAAAGAGACATACATATATGCCGAACTGATGTTTTATTTATAAAGGCAGCGTTCACTCATTGAGCGCAGGCGCAAGATAAGAACTCCCAGCTCTCCTATTGGTTGAAGCGCTTGGCTTCAAAACACGTGGAGAGTTGTTTAACTGATTCGGGTACGGTATAAACTGTGGCAATACCAATACAATAGTGTAATGTAGATGTAGGTAAATATGTCATTAAAAAATTGACAGAATAGATGATGATTGATTGATTGAGCGCACTGCCAAGCTGTACAGGGTAAACAATTTGAACGTTTAGTAAAATAATTTATTTTTAAATTACTGTTATTTTTATTTTTCTGTTGTAGGAGTTCCAATAAAGTGAAAAAATATTCTCTTTTTTTCTTTCTATCGCCATATCTATTCTCTTATCATAAGAATTATTGTAATTCTTTCACGTTCCGTTAAAGACATTATTATGATTATTTCCTTCATCGTAAAATGGACCAATCAGACAGCCCGATTCTGTGAATAAATTTTGTTTAGATAAGTGATTATTGCACTAGACATGTTTAACAGCGATTAAACTGCGTCCTCCATGTTGAATTTCGTTTTGTCGATTGTAGCTGATTCATGCAATTTTCATTAACGGTTTTTGAAAAAACATTATTTTCTAAATTGTTCGAATGATCTAATATTGATTTTTATTGCTAAAACTCCGATTTTCTTTAAAATTTGTATTTCATTATTAAGGTGACAGAAAATGTCAAATTTTGAAATATTTACATGTCGACTTTGAAAAGCGTCAACGCATCATTAGGGTATGTATCCAAGGTGACAAAAACACAAATATCATGTCAAGCGCCGTTTTCAACGTTCTGAATATGTTTTTGGTGCTTTGATCAAATTTAAGGTTACCGTTAAATATTTCTTAACGGTTTTTATGGATTTAATTTAACTAATTCAGGAAATAATCTAGCGGTATACCACTCAAATTATGAATTTAATCGATTAAACTACGTTCAATATTTCTCGCATGATTTTTCTTTTTGGCAAATAGTTTCATGCAAAATAATTTATAAATTAAATTTTCCAGAAAAATCATTCTCAAAATATTGAACGTAGTTTAATCGATTAAATTCATAGTTCTCGTGATATAATATATGATTATTGCTGACTGAAATGACAGTTTTATGACCTTACATCAAAAATGAACTGGTGTTTCATTTGTTAGCCATTAAAACATGATTTTCAAAAATGGCAATTTTGTGACTTCAATATCTTCTTATACGTCAAATTTAGGCGAGAATGTAGTAAAAAAATAGGATACTCATTTGTATGCTTTGATTCCTTATGAAATTAAACATCTTGCAATGTCGCCTTTATTACCAACAAATTCAGAATGTTGATTTACCCTGGTATACTAAATTTCATACAAGTCGAATCAAAACTATCTCAAGATATTGGACCGTTTCCAGACTAAATACACACCCTGTATGCCTACTGTTATCTTTCAGCAAGTGAATATGGCAGGATAAAAAGCTTAAGAGATCCGTCCAAGAAGATGTCAAAATCGGACCCGGATGAGAAAAGTAGAATATGTCTGACGGACGCGCCGGATGTTATTGTTAGAAACATTAAAAAGGCCGTTACTGATTTTCAGTCGGAGGTTTGTATTGAATGAAAATATTAATTGGCACTCAAAATGGGTGTAAGCATAAAATACGTGTTTCCATGACTTCTATAAAGCATGTGATGCAGTGATTACTCGTTCATAGTTGTCTTCTTAAGTTTCGGTTAGAAACTTTTCTAGTGGCTAATGAATAATACATCAAATTTCTTGGGTTAAAATTTTCAATCCACCCTTTTCGGCAGTGCCTGGCTTGCCGCAGGGGACTCACCTTTTTAACTTATGTCAAGTTCACTAACATTATAACGGATCAAATTACTTAAAACAGAATGAAAATTTAAAATTTGTTTTGAAGACTGGCCTTTGTAGTCAGTTCTACCAGTTTTAATTGATTTTAAAACCAAAATTGTATACAATTGTGTCTAGGTAGCCCTTGATAGTTTAATTTACTGTAGACTGTATAGTAGGGCATTTTCTAGACATGTAGAATAAGTAGCCTTTGAAAAGTGTCAAAGGGAGTAGTTGAGTCAAACAGCTCTGGGTTTGTACTAATTTTATTATCAATTTGATTCGTAAGTTATGTGTACAGAAGTTGCTGACGATACCAGAAGCTTCCAAGAAACTGCTTTATCTGCATTGCGATTATGTATCAAGTCGTTTCAAATCATTGTTACGCGATTTATTCTCTGCTTAAAGCTTGTACTGTAAAGACGTATTTAGAAATATAATTGTTTTTAAAAAATCGGTTTCTTCTTCAAAGAACATAAGTCGTATTTATACAAAAAAAGTTCCTAATCTAAATACTATAAAACATATGTACATGTATACAAAAATGATGATATTATGTTATTATTTAATTGTTAACCCAGTAACCTGCTTTGTTGTGTAATTTGCTGCGGTGCATTTTTCTGGGTCGACGTACAGCCAGGATGCGGTCTCAGCAGACTTAATACGTCATGCTTGTTTGAAATTATTAAGTTTATTTTCGTTGGAGAATAATTATACAGGGCGGCAAGAAATGGCTAATGGAGATTAGACAAGTTGAGAATAAAAGTCTTTGCATCCAAATTTTCATATTGGGTTATGTTGAATCTATAAAGTTATAATGCTATTTTGTAAAATGATGTAACTATTGAAAATAAAATAAATACAAACAAAGTAAAAAATCTAGTGGGGACGATGGAATCTCAGCTGAGGTACTCGAAGTCAGGCACAGAGAACTAGAAAAAGAACTGCACGACGAAACCAACAAAAACAAGATCGTATAACAAAATTAAATGATAAAGACATACAACTAACGCAAAAGTATAACCAACCTAAAAATACTAAACAAAACTACAACATCGAAGCCCAAGGTCTAGAAGAACAAAACGATTTCGAACTGAAATTTAGTAGTCCGCAATCTGACATCAATAATTTACATATGTACAAACGGCGGATAGATATAAATCTCCAAAACTTCCAAGATGAAATATATGAACTTAGAGAAACACTTATTCATGAAAGAACCAAAACTGAAGAACTTAAAAAAATCCAGAACACGCATAGCATCAAGACCAGGGAGATAGAAGAATCACTTCAGAAAATTACCAGAACCATAGAAGAGACACATCATAAAAAGAGCAGCGAAGACTCTTATCTCAACACAGATGAAGGCAACAGTAAGAATGCATGCTATAGAGATGTGACCGACAGGAAACCTAAGGTTTTGTTGCTTGAAGGAAGTAGAACATATAATCACGGCAAAATGTTTAAAGCTATTTGCCACAGCAAGTTCGACACCAACTCACAGTCAAATAAAAGCAACTTGATGGAAGATATCATTGCGCCCTTCTCAAGGTAAACAGAATCTTATACAAAGAACGACTTTATTATTATATTCACTGAATCGGAAAACGCAAGAAGTGGTAAAACCATCACACAAAATATGGTAAAAAAGTTGATAATAGCAGCACAAAAAACAAACCTAATAATAGTTGGTACTCACTTCGTTAAGGAAAAATCGGCGATTAATAAATTATTGGATCAACAGAATAGAAACTTATGAATTGCATACAATCGACTGCAAGCCTGGATGTAAAGTTTATTGATATACAAAGTACACCACATAACTGCCAAATAACCCACAATGAACAGCCAACCAATAGGAGTAGATACAACTTATTAACATGTAACAGTGTATTGTCAAGAAAACTATTTCCGTATCGACGAGTACAGACCTTGTTAGATCCATATCCACTCAAACCTCTGCAATAGACAAAAACAAGGAAGGTGCAATAAAGATAAACGTAACTCATTAGAGCTTAGACATAGAGAAACTATTCAATCACAGTGAACCTGTCCAAAACCCAGCACCGGAAACTTCAAGAAGTAATTTTTTATACCCTCGACTCTCCCAGTTGGGCCTGGACGAAGAACCCAAAGCATTATAACAAACTGAAAAACCGCCAAAATTATAGTCAGCCCTATCAACATTCAAAATTTCCCTACAAAGTTAAATGAGCTGCAAATCTTTTGTGAAGAATCTTTACCCCACATTCTCTGCCTCACAGAGACTTGGATCACCCATGATGCCATGGGTTCTATGTATCTGCCTTCCTACAATCTGCTGACATCATTCTGTCGCAGTCAGCATATGGTTTGTGCAATATACACCTCAGAAAACCTAACATCCAAGCCATTAGAGAATATTCAGCGGTTGAGAAGGAAAATGCATATTGAATGCTGTGGAGTTGAGCTACACATGGATGCAACCAAAATAGCAATTGTAACTGTTTACAGACCTCCATCAGGAGACTGATTTATTCTTAGATATTGCAGCTCAACTACTTGCATACTGTGAAAAAATCTGCCCTAACACAGTGTTATGTGGAGATCTTAACGTAGACAGTCTAAAATAATCGGACCGTAAATACCAATATTTGACGGATTGTTAAATTCTTTTGGATTGAAGAATTTTTGTGATGGTCCTACAAGAATCTTTATTTCAGTATTGGGAACATCTGTTTCATCAATAGACTATATGATTACCAACATAGAAGAAACCTCTATTAAGTGTACGACTAAGCAACTTCACCTTTCAGACCATATGTTACAAAAGTTGAGCATAAAGGAATCATCTGCAGAATCAAGGGAAGTACGCTTTATTACAAACAAAGCCTTCACTGAACTTTGACAACAGATGCTAGGGGAAAAATGTGAACATATTAACAATAGCGACGTAAACAATGCATTCACAGATTTTCTCTCAAGCTTCACATGGTACTTTAATAAGACATGAGAAAGATGTTCAAACAACGCTCTAAAAGCAATCCATGGTATGACTCAGTCTTTAGAAAGACTAAAAATAATCTTCATGACCTGTATGTAGTCTCAACTACCCACAATGATGAAAGAATATTCCAATAATACAAAGAAAAGAAGAAGGAATATCGCAAAGCCATTAGCGATGCAAAAATAAACTTCAATAGCGGCAAAATTTTAAACTCAAAAAAATACATCAAAGCAAGTTTGGTCCATAATTAATGAAGAACTGGGCAGAACAAAGAAAAACGCAGACATCAACATAAATAAAGATAATAACCTAATATCTAACAAGAAAGATGTAGCAAACGAGTTTGGAATATTCTTTTCCGGAGTTGCAGAAGATAAAATCCAAAGGCATTTTGGGCGGCAACAATGTCTGATCCAACGCTAAGTGACTACCACCCACATTCAATATTTCTAAGTCCTGTATCACCAGAGGAAGTAACGAGAATTATAAAAAGCCTAAAAAACACAAAAGGAGTGGGCCCAGACGAAATCCCTGTAAAAGTTGTAAAGGCTGTAGCTGACCTAATATCTGATCCTTTAAATATAATAATTAATCTCTGCCTAGAAAAGGGTAATTTTCCATCTGCTCTCAAGATAGCCAAAGTAGTACCTGTATTTAAAAAAGGCGACAAGCTGTATTGAGAACTACAGGCCAGTGTCTATTCTTAGTATGTTCTCGAAAATTTTTGAGAGGGCAATATATACAAGGTTACGAGACTTCCTTGAAAAGTACCAATTTCTGAACGACAATCAGCATGGTTTCAGATCGGGGCGATGCACTGAATCAGCAAGTGTGGTGTTAGTTAACTTTGTACGGAGAGAGCTGGACCAGGGTCATGCTGTTGCAGGAGTGTTCTTTGATCTTTCTCGGGTATTCGACACTTTTAACCTGGAATTTGTGAGTAAGAAGTTGTTTCACTTGGGAATAAGAGGCAATGCACTTAAACTAATCATGGCCTTCCTAGAAAACAGAAAACTTTTTGTAGACATAAGCGGGGTTCATTCTAGTCAATACGACATAAATATCGGAGCAGCACAGGGTTCAATATTAGCACCACTAATATTCATACGGTTTGTAAATGATCTAACACTATCTCGGCTCCTAATGAAGAAGCTCTTCTGGAACAACTAAACAGGGTATGCGAGGAAATGAAGGCGTAGTGTGGACGAAACATGCTTATCCTGAATGAGGACAAGACGGTGATGGCTCATTTTTATGGAAATGTTCCCAGGGCATCTATACAGGACAGCAGTAGCCAGGTCAAGTTCTTGGGTGTCTACTTAGACCAAAGAATGAATTGGGACGCCTAGATTGATCATATTTGTTCTGGGCTATCAAGAGCTTACTATGCACTCTTAAAAATGAGACATTCTGTCTCAAGGGACGCTGATTCACATCTATTATGGAATGGCCTACCATTATATTTCCTACAATATCATATTATGGGGCCAAGCAACCAATATAAAACGTGTATTTGTTGGTCAAAATCATGTAAGGAGACATTTAGGGAGCATGGATTTCTTACACTGGTCTCAATCTATATCAGGAAATGTGCTATATACGTTTTCAAAAACAGGAGTGGCTTTGAGAAGAATGAGGATAACCACAACTATCCCACCAGGAAGTCATCTGCATTATTCATCCTAAAACACACAACAGCACAGTACGAGAAATCACCGCACTATGCCTGTATAAAGGTATTTAATGGACTTCCAGATACTTGTAAATCGGCCAAGAACATCACAACATTTTGGAGGCAGTTAAAGAAATACCTGATAGATGCTGCCTTTTACTGCCTGAATGATTTTATAAAGTAAGCGTTGCGTGTTGCAATCTAATTATGCCAGGAATTATGCTGATATATAATTTTTGAATGAGTATGATACTTTTCTTTTAATCACTGTCTTTGCTGTATCACATGAAAATGTAATGTACATTCTAAAAAGGAAGTAATCTGTTTGTTGATAAGTAGTTTGTAAGTTTAGGCTTAGTATTTTATATTGACCCTCCTTATGTCATATTTTGAACTTATTGGAATATATTATTTGTATTTGTATTTGTATTCCTTTTCCAAATTACCTTTGTATCCTATGATTTTTATTCTTGGTCTTCTCATTCTTGTGGCTATATCATAGTCCTGTAATTTATTTTCAGCTTATTTTTTTAGTATTTCCAGATCATGAGTGTTATGGCATTTAACTATTAAGTTCCCATTAGATGTATTGCGAGTACCTTAAATAGCATTAATTTTTCTTTTTATATCAGTATTTGTTGTACCAGTGTTTTGCTGTTTCTTCGGCTTTATTATTAAGTTTGGTATGTTCACATTTTTTTCAAAACCCCTGCCATTTAGTTTTGTTACGTCACTGTATATGAAGTTTTTCATTCGTATTGATGGAGATGTAATAATTTTGGCCTCCAATTCTTCTATCTGTTTCCTGAGGCTAGATATAACTTCTTCCTTGCGCATAATAATATCGAATTTACCATTTATTCTTTCTTGAAGTAGTGAGATTGTTTTCAGAGCTCGACATTGTTTGCAGTGAAACATCATTATACGCTCCCTCAATTGAAAAACTTTCACTTCCGACGATGTAAGGACTGCACAAATTTTGCACAGCCCTATATTACATCCATTGCATTCAAATAATTCCTTGCACCTCTCTTTTCCCTTATAGGATATACACTCCATGTTCTTTTTCGATCTGAGGGCAGAACCATTTTCCAATTAGTACGTTTTTACACTTTGAATAGGACAATTAATATACTGATTTGCCAATATGAAACAGGCTATATATATCTCAGAGAATAAAAGTGGTCAAAATTTACTAACACTTGTATATGAAACGTACTATATCTATTTTTTACCTGATATATGAAATTCCAACTGTAGTTTTGTCCCGGCACCTATTTAAATGACGACCACTCAAAACAAAGAAAAATAAGTGAAGCGAACCACAACAGCTCTGGAACTCGCAAACCTCCAACAAATGACCAGCACCAACAGTATTCAAGAAATCGCGAAAAAAGAAATTCAGCGAAAAATCGAATATTCACTGAAAACGACGGAGCGATGCGAACCGTGTCAAGATACGTGACATCTTCCGGTATTTTTAAACATCGCACCAGGCTGCAGGGCCGAGAATAACAACCGCAGAGAAGCGACAAAACCCGTCGGCACCTTTGAAGTTGGAGAGCCAAGTTCAATTTGTCATATGTGACAGATGGCCGGTTTAATACACTGAGATAAAAGTAATGAAGGGAAAAGAAATGCTATACACTGATAAAACATGTAATTAATTACATGTTTATTATTTACTTTATTAGAAATGTATTATGAATAGTAGTTATCTTTTAGGATTTAACGGTTTAACTCAGAGTTTACTGTACTTGTCGCGTTCTAACCTTTTTGAAGTGAATACTTCTTTGGTTTCATAAGAGTGGTTTTTCAAGGTTGCATCACGAGATGGCTTGTGTTTTCGTCTCGCGTTATGAAATTGTCGTATCGTTGATTGGACGACTAACCCAAACTAACCAAATCTATTAAAATTGTTTATAGCGTATCGGAGCCGGCTCAAATAAGTAAAATAAGTTGAGACTAGAGTAAAACTAACCCCAAGTTGACTAACCCAAACTAACCAAATCTCTTAAAATTGATTATGACGTATCGGAACCGGTTCAAATGATTAAAATAAGTTGAGACTAATTGAAACTAACCGAAAATCGTTCGACGACTAACCCAAACTAACCAATTCTATTAAAATTGATTATTACGTGTCGGAACCGCGTCAAGTTACTAAAATAAGTTGAGAATAAGTGAAACTAACCGAAAGTTGATTGGATTGCTAACCCAAACTAACCAACCTATCAAAATTGATTACAACGTATCAATGACAAAATAAGTTGAGACTAAGTGAAACTAACCGGAAGTTGATTGGACGACTAACCCAAACTAACCAAATCTATTAAGATGGATTATGAGGCATCGGAACTGGTCCAGATGTAAAAAGTCAATCAGTTGCGCGTACTATTAACATATGTCAAAAGAAATAAATAGTGATGTATACGAATATTTCATGATGGATATATCGTTGTAATGTCATTGTAATACAAAATGTATGTTAAAATATTGAAAATTCATTCCCTATTAAAAGACGACTATGTACGATTCTGTCAATCAAACGTTTTAAGAAAATGTCAAAATGACAGATGAATATATTCGTCAATATTTTCTTTAATATAACAGATATCGAAAAATTGTTTAACAAAAGATTTGTATTTTTCGATGCTCTATCGTTTGGAAATAAAATATGACACGTGCAACTGTCGCATTTGATAGTTACAGCTGTCAAATTCGCTTATATTAATCTGACATATGTCAAAATACATTGTTAACATTTTGACATATTTAAGTATTATATCTTGACATATATTTTTAATCATTTAAGATTGCAATGCAATAGGGTCCGAAACTAAAACAAACAAAGAAGGTGGATGATCACCATATTAATATGTTCCACTTCAAAATACCATACCTTCGTTGGGCTCCAACATTCACTAAATCTTTGACGTAACGGATGCAGACATGCGTCTGCGCCGCTCTCTCATAACATTTTTGAAAAAGGTTCGAGTTCTTCTAAATTAAAAATCGGTAATTGATAGAGTAATAAAAGCTATACAAAAATTGTGGTATGTTTCTGTTTAGTTAATAATTAAGTGAGAAAAAATTAATGAAATACAATAGGAAACCGAAAAAGTTTGATTCATTTACGAATTATTCGAAATAACTTTGTTATTAAAGGTCCTATCGAAAAAAAGTATTAAGATATATTGTAGAGAAATTCAAAACATATTTTTCTGCACAAACCAACTAATTCCAACTGTCATTATTCTATAGATAATTGAAAATATACCTGAAACATATATGGTGTTCCGTTATAAAATTTTTTCATTGTTTTCATGTGTCAAGTTCAAATATGGTTGTTATCATATAAAAGATAGCGTAATACTATACAATTGATAAGACAAAGAAATATTGGTTAATCATATCCACATTTACACAAACAGTTAGCATAAAACAATGGGTTAATTTAAGAAGACAGTCATAATAATATATATTTAATGAATAATTTAGACATATTATTTAAAAAAATGGCATATATCAAATGACGACATTAAAGTAGTGGTAAAAAAATAAAAACTTATGTAACATCTCTCACTGTCATATTAACCCATAATATGTAACAGAAAATTAGCTACATTTATTAATGGTTAATAATATATGTCAAAATATAACACTTAAAAATGTCAAAATGTTAATAATGTATTTTGACATATGTCAGATTAATATAGACTAATTTGACAGCTGTAACTGTCAAAGGTGACAGTTGTACGTGCCATATTTTATTTCCAAACGATAGAGCATCGAAAAATACAAATGTTTTGTTTAACAACTTTTTCGATATCTGTTATATTAAGGGAAATATTGACGAATATATTTATCTGTCACATTTGACATTTTCTTAAAACGTTTGATTGACAGAATCGTACATTGTCGTATTTTAATAAGGAATGAATATACAATATTTTAACATATATTTGACATATTACAATTACATTACAACGATATATCCATCATGACATATTCGTAATATACATAATTATTTGTTTCTTTTGACATATGTTAATAGTACGTGTAACTGATTGAATTTTGACATCCGGACCGGTTCCGATACGTTATAATCAATTTTAGTAGATTTGGTTAGTTTGGTTTAGTCGTCCAATCAACTTTCGGTTAGTTTCCCTTAGTCTCAACTTATTTTAGTCATTTGAACCGATTCCGATACGTTATAATAAATTTTGATAGATTTGGTTAATTTGGGTTAGTAGTTCAATCAACTTTCGGTTGGTTTCACTTATTCGCAACTTATTTTAGTCATTTGAAGCGGTTCCGATACGTTAAAATCAATTTTAATAGATTGGGTTAGTTTAGGTTACTCGTCGATTCAAATTTCGGTTAGTTTCACTTATATTAGTCTCAACTTATTTTAATCATTTGAACCGGTTCCAGTTTTCATCCAAGATGGTCATTTTACCCCGGCTACATGTCCTAAAATTTTCAGCCCTCTAACTATACTGGAACATGCTTCATTAAAGAGGCGTTTCATTATTAAAAGCGTTTCACTTTGATAAGTGTTTCATTTTCTCTGACTTTACCTTCGTTTAAGAAGTCACTTCAATAATAAACCAAAGAAAACGCGTTCACACAAAAATTTTGTCGTCGACGACTGTACTAAACAAATCTCGGACTAAACTAAACTGACAAGCACGTGGAGATGACAGTTGGCCGGTTTACCTCCCACTCCGAATTTTTGGGCGGGATTTATGTTGTCGCTTCTCTGCGGTTGTTATTCTCGGCTGCAGGGTCCTACACCGCAGCATGTGACTCGCCAAATTCATAATTTACCTTACCCATTCCAAGAAATATTTTGGTGAAAAACTCACAGATTGATAAAGTTTTTAATCGTCTGTTAATTAGTGTAAGAACAGTTAATTCAAAACTTTTCGCAGGTTACTTAAAACAATACTTGTAACTAAACCATACTATGGTATGGAGGAGTTCTATCGGGACATCCTTGAGGATGCATTTTTTGTATTTTATTACGTTTTATTTTTTTAAATTCTACTACGTATTTTACAGAGTTTTCACTCTGACTTTGTTCCTCTTAATCTGTGTTCGACAATTTATGTCTTTGGGTATACATGCTTTATTAACAAAGCGTATAATTTTGAAACAACAAAGTACTTTTGAATTTGAATTACATTTTCTTTGTATTTACCATGCACAATCTGTTTTCTTTGTAGGTGACTTTTGATCCAGAAAGTAGACCAGGAGTATCAAATCTTATAAGCATACACTCTTTTGTCACTGGAAAAACGGTTGACCAGATTTGCATTGAGGCAGCAAATTTAGATACTGGAAAGTAAGAATCTATAACCAGTAATACTTACCTAATATTAAGTCATAAGGTCAGGGATCTTGCCAATCATTTCAATGTTTCATTTAATTTTTTTAAATGATGTGCAATTTGCGCTTCTGAACCAAATATATAGGTTATAGTGCTTCAGTGTAAATATGATTTCATGCATTACCTATAATTAGTTTTGTTATATCCAAGTAGGGTCTGTTCTTTGTTAATTCAAAGATCTCTATATACATAGATCATTGATTAAACATTGAGAACAGCAAGATAAAGTGCAGATAATATGCTTAAAAAGAAGTTTCAGAGGAAGTTTTATGCATTTTGAATAGAGATTCTAGAAGTAGCCTTTTAAGCTATTGCTTTCGGATGATTTGTATTTATTTCCAGGTACAAACTTGTCGTCGCTGACGCTGTTGCCGCTTACGTTAGGCCAATTCAAGAATCCATTTCTCATCATTTAAGCGATGAGAGTTACCTGTTAAGCGTATTAGCAGAAGGTGGCGAAAAAGCCTCGGAAACAGCTAATGCGACGCTTAAGGAGGTTCACACTAAACTAGGTTTAAGGGTAAAATATAAGGGAATTAAAAAAGCGTATGTCAAAAGTATTTAATAAATATTATATTGTTTATTACAATTTTTAATGAATCTCCCAAATATAGTGGCTATCTAACTAGGCACAATCCCAAAATTTCAGCCCTATGCTTTTTATTCCTGTACAAAAAGAACAAAGTTAAGTGCAACCATTGTCTAAAACAATGGTATAAAATACCGTTTGGTTTCTATTATGAAAAGTTATGTATTTGGTTTGCTGCTCTTATTAATGTATTATCAGAAAAGCTAAATTTTCGAAGAATTTCATATGAATGATGAATAGTGTCGGTCAGATTTATTACTCTTTCCTCCCTTCAAAAATATGAGCCATCTTCTGACCTTGGCAAATATTATTGAAGTGAATACTTCTTTGGCTGCATGAGGGTGATTTTTCAAGGCCGCGTCACGACACGCTTTCAAATTTTCGTCTCTCAAAAGAGATAAAGCACAGCTTACCTATGTATGCTGTGGATAAAATATATAAATCTCTCTCTCATTCACTTGTATCACGTGTACTGTGTTACACGTGACTCTTTTGCAATTAAAATATTTATTTATTTTCATTGACATGTTTACATGTGTTGAAATTGTCAAATACAAAGTCAAATAATACAGTGCAAACAAAAGATTAGAAACTGAAACACTACAATTAAGCAAAATTCGGTCAATTGAAAGGGCCTGAAAAAATTCAGTCTATGAGGAAATGGTGTTCTCAGCCAATATGGTCTTGAGTTTCCCCTTATAAAGGTCCTTAATATTTGAAGGGAAGTGATCCCGGGTCCCTCCTGCACCTGGGTCAACCGAGCACCAGGAATGAAATCTTCCTCGAAAACCTTCGAGAACACGGACAACAGGGCGATCGGCCTGTAATACTGCAGTCGGGTCCCCCTTTTTATAAACTGGTACTATGATCGCCCGTTTCAAGACCTCCATGTTCGAAGGAACAATTTATAAGGTATAGGTCACAGGATCAGGAGCCACAATTTCCCCCGCACAATCTCATTAGCTTACAGGAAACTGCGTCGACACCGCAAGACCTCTTAATGGCCACAGACCTGAGAATACTCAAAACTTTATTCTCGGTTAGAGGCGTCAACAAAATCGTATGGCAGTTGGCACTGTTGGGTAAGGTTGCGCTACCTTTTCGCTCTGTACTACTCACATCTTGCTTTGCACCATTCGATAAAGAAGGTGTTGAAAATATCAGCGATCACATTGCCACGCTTTTTCTTTCTTCTAATTGGCGCAAACCTTCACCTCGGCTTAGAAGAGACCGAGGGTGAATAATATCAAATAAGAAAAATTTTAAAATTAAGTAAATTTGCAAATACGGATGTGTAAGCTAGAACGAGTCATCTTCAAAGCGGGCAAATAGGCCTTAGCTCTAATGCCGGAGAGTAGGCTGGTTTTTTTTATAAGGCGCCACAGGCTTATAGACAGCATAAGCAAGAACTACCCCAAAGCTGAAATATGGCTCTCGTTTTAGCCTAAGCTTCGCACTACCAAGAGAGAAAAATTATTTAAATAAATTTGAAATTACTTTGATTAAGTTTATTTGAATTTAATCAATCCGAACGAATTAATTCAATTATGAAAGGCAAGTAAATAGGCCAATATTAAAAAAGAATTAAAAAGGGAAACGCAAAAGAAAACTAATGATTAGTAACTAAGCCAATTTTTGAACTGGTAGTATCAATAGTAAGTCGGTGAAGCCGAAACATTTCAAACATGAAGCTCAAACAAATTAAATTAGAGTACCCACCTCGGTTGAGTCAGCAAACCACAAATTATGAAATATTACAGGCGAATTTAGTAAATGGGAACACTATCAAGTTCAATAAATAGACACAGGCAAGTTCGATAAATAGAAAAAAAAAATTATTACTCTAGGCAAGACAAAAAACTGATATTCCAGGCGGCTATGCTAAATTTATAACTAGAACTGGCTACAACTAGTAGTCAGAAATTTTACTCGGTTACTTGAGGCTTGAAAGATAAATAATAGAGAACAAAAAAAGAACAATTATTAATTTTAAATTATCTAGCTCAATTAAGGAAAAACCGATATTAGTTATCTTGGAGATTACACAATACAACCGATAAATATAATAATCAGCAAACTGAGCTAATAAAAAAATATATGATTTTCCTTTGAAAAATCACAGCTCAAGCAACATAAATAAAAGACCCCATTCGATCATAATTCGGGCACAAACCATGGTCTGACGTCACAGTACCGCTTTACAAACTAATTATGATTATAATTAAAACTAAGTACAACAATAGAGAAAATTTAAGCCCCTTGTTTCAGCATGTCGTTATGGTTATCGTTATTGTGAGCATGCGCAGTACTAAAATGTCATCACCTTGACTTTATTAACGATAACGGTTTCCGTTAATTACAAAGAAATAAGGAAGGTGTTATCGTAATCGTTGTGGTATTTCATGGGCTGCAATGTCGACAATGCGCTTAGAAGTTACTAACATTCTTTTGAGTTTGGCGAAATTTGATTGATTATTCGATGGCAAATTTAAAAACGTAGAGATATTATATTTTTATTAGTTAGCTTGGAATATTTATAAATTACTTTAAACATGGGTTTTGCATATTTGTAAACGTTGTAGGGCAATATTATTTCTTGGAATAAATAATACTATAACAATAATACTTCTAATTTGCTATGGAATTCTCACTGGTCCTGCTAATCGATAAATATGTTCTTTTTTAAACCTAAAATAAAGTGTTGCCTCATTGTCTTCAAAGTTATTCAAATCGAATTCTGCCTGAGCCTGCCTCATATCATCCTCCTGCCACGGCACATATGTGCCGTGTTCATACCACGGCACATATAACAACCAGCAATATTACTCGACCTGTCAGGCGAAAAATTAAATTTGACCTTGCTAATGTCAGTTGGGTAGGAAAAGTCAGGGCTGGATTTGAAATATATATAAGTATGATTTTCCTTCAACAGAGCCGTAATTACAATTTCAAATATCAATGGGTTATGAAATATATGTATACCTTGTTGTATGAGCAGGAAATCTAAAGAAATTCTCCTTGGACGAATATCTCTGGTTTGTACAAGTTCTTATTGCTTAAACACCACGGCTTTTTGCGTTACACAAATGACATTAACAACGTTCGTCTCGCACAATGTCAATTATTTGACAAATACACGCCTATGGTTTCGATTTAACTCCAATAGCAATAAAATAAACCAGTCGTAAAAACACAACGCCGCTGGCGGCAGTTTGACAGATTTCCTACCAAGGAAAATCTTGCGCGCGGACTTGCGCAGATACGAAAAAAGAAGATGTGATATTGCTGGTTGTTATATGTGCCGTGTTCATACTATACAAATGCCATTTATGACATTTGTCATTGTCGTTATTTTTAAGAGGATTTTTGACGTTCGTGTTAAGGGGCTTGAAATCTCTTTTTATGAAAGGCGTCGTAATCATTATCGGTAATAACGTTAACCATAACACTGCCCAAAAATGCTGTTATTTTTAGATGGCTTAAAACCTCTCTAATAATAGATGATACCCTGGGGCAGGCGAATAAAATTAAATCAGTAGATTGGGCGCTGTTTTGTTAATCAATTAACCATATCTGACCATGAAGGCACTCCTCTTAGAGACTAGAAAACTAGATCAGAACTGGCAACTCAACGTCAAATCTACCGAAAGCAAGCAAGAGCTCCCTAATAAAGTGCCTGAACAAATCGATATTCGGAAAAATACCTACTGGAGTCCGTCTCCGACCGTAAATTATCAGATGATTCTATACGTAAAATACGTAGTAGATGCAAGAGCTTCGCAGAAGTTTGCGTCCAGTGCCGGATGGACTATGAAAGCTTACAGAATTACGGCAACTTAAGCATTGGCGATGCCTCAAAATTCACGTCAAAAGTTCGCCAACATTACAGAGACGCTCATCCTTTTTTGAAAATAAAGAAGTCAATATCGTCAAAGATTGGCACAGGTAAAAAGAAAGCGAGCCCAACGAACATCCAAGTACCTAGACCGCGAAAAAGTTGAAGATCACCTTGAGCGACCGACAACAAGATCAAAAAACAAAAGACGCTTTTTGCCGTATGGATACAGCCAAGCCGGCTGATCTACTTGAAAACGACCCTAAAGTAATGGCTCCGCCGCCTCCCCCGGCAAATACAGCTCCTGCGACCCTGGTAGGTGATAAACCCAAAGACATTTTTAAAACGCCCTTCAGGCAAATCCCGTTCAAAAAGAACTTTAAGATCACTACCCTTGATATGGGCCAACCCCCCCATGTGCCTACATCAAATCAATTTCAACCCCTTACCGATATTGACACAGAAGATGAAGACACGGTGAGTGTCGCGTCCGCCACCGCCTCCACTGGGGTTACGCGTAAAGCAACCACAAAGAAGCAGACTAAAACCGCCCCCAAACCGAAAATTCAACCCCCACCCCCGGTTGTCATCAAAGGCCGTCCGGCCGACCACAGGCAGCTAAGGGAAGATCTGCAAGCAATGCGAATAAGCCGCTACCAACTTAAATACACAAAGAATAGCGTAATTGTGTACTGTGAGAACGCAAATGATTTACACACACTGAAAAGGACCCTTGATATAGAGCGTACTGAGTATCACTCATACGCAGAGACCCAAGAGAAGACGAGGACATTTGTACTTCGGGGGCTTGATGGCGACATCAAGCCTCAAGAAATAACTGAAGCGCTCAGCGATGAGAACAACGTAAAGCCGAAAAATATATATGAAATGAGGAAGACAAGGCAGCCTATGTACCTTGTCATACTTGGAACCGACTATACCGTACGACGATTAAATAACGAAATCAAGACTTTAATGCATGTCCGTATTTCGTGGGAAGCAAGGCGCTCCGGCAAACCCGTACTTCAATGTAAAAACTGTCAACAGTACGGGCACGCCAGGTCCTACTGTAACAGGAAGACGGCATGCAGCAAATGCGGGGGGCCCCATCACATCAAACAATGCTCGCAAGAACATATCAAGTGCGTAAACTGTGGCGGACCTCATCGATCCATTGATGAGAAATGCCCAGTTTACGTTTACAAGTAGAATATCATTGAAGCCGCCGGAGCCAGAAATAAACAACCTAAGCAAACATACAAACCTGCACCGCCACCGGCCAACCCGGCTTGGCGCGATAATGCCACGACAAAAGTAGCAGACGGCTCACGGAGCCAAGGGCTAAGCAATGCCCAACGAAATGAAGACTATATCAGGGACAGTTTCCGCCCCTACAAGGCAGCAGAGCCCTGCTCACCCGAGAGAATGTTGACAAACAAAATGTACAGGTTAGTGGTACGGTTCCTGGTAGCTTGAAACATGTCAATGTCAATAATAACGTTAATATAACAAACATAATGTCAAATTTAAATAATGTGGTATCTAAGATAAATAGCCTGGTCAACTTAGACCAGCTCTTTTTGGCCTTAGACCACTACTCTAATATGTTAGAAGCGTGCCGAGACGATAAGGCAGAAATCCTGCAAGCCTCGATTCGCTTCTTTTCCTTTGAATATTCGAAGTTTAACATTTAATGTTAAACATAGCAAGTTGGAACTGTCACGGCATCAGGTCCAAAATGGGCGAATTTCGTAATTTTATGCAAACCTCCAATTTTCAGATTGTTTTTCTCAACGAAACGTATTTAGATCCTAACTTTACGCTTAAAGTTAGGAACTAAAATATCGAGAGATTTGATAGGCCCGATCGAGCCGGAGGAGGCGTGGCCTGCCTCATACACAGGAACACAGGTCACTTCGCTATAGGCGAGTATATAACGTGCGATCTGCAATGCGTCAGTATTGAACTGGAGCGGCCTGCGTGTATGTGGCTGCTACGCGCCTCACGGCAAATGATCTCCTTGCATTATTACCGCAAAATAGAGTATCCCTGCTGATCGGCGACTTGAACGCCACACACGCTGCTTGGGACGGCGTAACTAACAGCAGGGGTAGATTATTCAAGGGGATAATCGAAAATAATCTGGAAATGTCCTTTCATAGAACTCCAAACCCTACGTATCTTCGAAGCGACTCGTTCCTGGATGTTGCTATTACTAGGGGAGCGATAAGAACCACCCAGTTCCTAGAAATTAACACCTTAAACTCGGACCTCCTTCCGATCAAAATTAGCCTGTACCATAGGGTCCCCACGACCAGTGACACCGTCGTTTCCTACGGGAATCTTGACTGGAGGATGTTTCGAGAGAGATTGAATGAGGTAACTGTCGTCCCTGAACAAATAGAAAGAATCCAGGAGCTCAAGAATGAAGTAGAAAAGCTTACTACAAACATCCAGCGCATCCGTGATGCTATGTGCCCTAGGGTTACCATCCGCCCTAGGACAGAATCACTTCCCGAACCTATCCTTGAACTTATTTCACTCAGAAACCGCTTTCGACGTCGATGGCAGAGAAACTGGACACAAATGGGATGCGCTCGTATCAATGCGCTAACGGAGGCAATTAGGATAGAAATACGGGAACATCGTAACCAAGCATGGCTTGATTACATGAATACAATAAACAGGGAAGACGGCTCGCTGTGGCCAGGAAAACCCGTGGAGGTAATACGCAAGTACCCGTGATCAGACACCGTGGCGCTGACATAGTGAAAGCAGAGGCCTTCGCGGACTACTTGGAGGGCGTCTGCAGCGAGTCGCCTGACATTCTCCCTGAGCAAGTGCAATACAGCCTCACTGTAAGCACTTTTCGCCAATATAAATATCCTATCCCTCCGTCAGTACTTGATAAATTGAGAGTCACGCCGGCGGAACTTCGCAAAGCTCTTTGCCGTCTTCCGAGAAATAAAGCTCCTGGCCCGGACAACATTCCGAACGTAGTCCTTAAAAATTTACCTAAAAAGACGCTAATCCATCTAATGCATATAATTAATGCGGTAATCAGGCAGCAACATTTCCCTAAATCCTGGAAAGCAGCGCGCGTATTTCACTTCCTGAAACCGGGTAAAGACCCATCATTAACATCTTCCTACCGGTCGATATCCCTGTTGAATACCCTCGGGAAGGTGGCTGAAAAGCTAATCTTGCCGAGGGTCAACAGGGCAGTCGAGCGGCTGAATATCATCCCCCCGGAACAGTTCGGTTTTAGCGGCCGGCATGGCACCGTCATGCTTGCCGCGAAGATCGCTTCTGATGTCTATGAGGGATTCAATAACAGGCAATCAACTGCAATACTGTTCCTGGACATTGAGAAGGCGTTCGACAGGGTATGGCATGAGGGGTTGCTTTACAAACTGTTAGCGAAATACAGCTTACCGCTGCATATAATCTCACTCATTAAAGCATACCTTGTCGGACGCACTTTCGTGACCAGAGTAGGAACGCATACTTCTGCGAGCAGAAGACTGCGCGCAGGGGTGCCACAGGGCACGGTTCTATCGCCGCTGCTTTTCAATCTTTTTATAGCAGATTTTCCGTCACATCCTGAAACCCGCAATGCCCTCTTTGCCGACGACACGGCGATTTATTCCCGAGATCCCATAGCCGAGGTGGCAAAGTCAAGATTAGGTAATCACATGAACGTGCTTGTTCCTTATTATGAGAGGTGGAAGGTCACCCTCAATACTAGCAAAACTGAACTCGTCGTGATCACTCGTAAGAGGAGGGATATTGATGTTACGCCTCTTATAATAGGGAACACGCCAGTCATACCTAAGATCCAGGTAAAATACCTGGGACTAACCCTAGACAATAAACTCAATTTCAGTAAGCATGTCTCCGCAATTATAAATAAAAATGAAGGGATTAAAAGGGGTCTGAACTTGCTAGTGGCAGGCAAGTCCTACTTAAGCCCTACAAACAAGTTGACGTTATATAAGTCAGTAATAAGGCCTGCGCTCCTGTATGGTGCCCCGGTGTGGTGTTCGGTGGCCAGGACTCATTTGCGAAAACTACAAGTTATACAAAATAGATACCTGAGAGCGGCGTTCTCCCTTACTCTGCGTGATCGCGTTAGAACTACGGATCTGCATGCGTGGGCTATAGTTGACTACGTTGAGGATCACATCAACGACCTCGCATGCAGATTCTTCTCGCATCAGATTAAGGGATCGCCGCTGACGGCCCATATTGCCGACATGAGGTACGACCCCGAACAACACACCACCCACGGTCCAATATATAAGGATATTTCCTTATATTACAGGCAACTAAGACCGCCTTAGCTCAGTAATACTCATTATTCCCTACATTAACATTAACACTTAAATTTCACCCTTCTCATAACTTTTACAGCCTTTTAGCCCAATTTTACATTACTCTGAAAATCAGTAAGCATCAGGAGAGCAGAAGCTCATTGTCTTCGCGGGCAATGAGCACCCCTGCTACCTGATTGGCCAGCCGACCATGTTAGGACATGGGGGCTTGGCTTGCTAGAGGTTCCACTCCTCTTATAAATATGCACCAGCAACCAGCACTTGCTGTATCACTTGACTTATAACCACCGAAGCATCCGTAATTCCGCAGCCTGATCCGCGGGATTCAAACCATGTACCTTGATGTTATGATAGCATACTGAAGTTGACTTGTATAATACAAGCCATTAACATTTTGTACATAGTTCTTGTATATAATGTATATGTTGTATATAGTGTGCTGTCTTTTAGAATCATGACCTCCTGCTCCCGGAGGGCAATTCAAGTAAGGTTTTTTTATGTAACTTTTCCTTACATAAACAGCCCGACAATATATTACACACCTAATAAAGTACTACGAAACTCCAGCTCCGGCCAACTAAAGAAATAAGCGACGTTGAAGGGTATACTCCCATGTAACGATCAAGCTTCCAGCAGTACTGCTACCCTTAGTTTTTTTTTAAGTAGGCTATAAGAACAGCCCCCTACGGGTGTCATACAGGTTGGCCACGACGTTGAAAGAACAACGTCAGGCGTAACAACCAGTAGTAGTAGATAGTATAGTATAATATAGTATCTAGACATGCTTATACTAAGCTTTGCAGTTGTCCTATATAAATAATCGAAATAAATTATATCATCATCAAGCCAAAGTAGGGTGATTTCCGTCTAAAACTCTCCGGAAGCAGATGCCTCCTTCCAATATTCCCACTACAACGACGCCGGGCCAATAGGAGCAAAAGACACTCGTCACATGGTCCCGAGCTGTCCTACCCAAAAGAAAGAAAGTCCCTAAACGCGATATCATCACAAGGGACAGAAGTCCCTAAATGGCACGCTCGTTCAAGAGTTGGTACCACAAACCGGTACAGAAAACTACTCCAAAGACGACCTCGGCGAGCCCAACACTGAATTTCCATTTGGAAGACAACTGCAACTCGCTTCTAGCGCTGCGTCCACTGGTCGGCAGAGAGCATTGCAGCGAGCAACAGCAACCAACATTCTGAACCGCGCCGGTCTGTCAAGAACATTCAATAATCGACAACATATATTTAGTGCTTCCATTTTTCTTTTTGGGGCGGGTCCGCCATTTCATCAAGAATAAATGATTAGATCACGAAAATTTGACCACTCTAATCAAAACGAAAACCGGGCACGTTACAACATCCTGTCCCGTCACTTCCTTGTCACAGTGCACCATTCGATCGGGAATTGATTTTTTTAAAGTTTTATGCTTTTATGTTTTCCTTGAAGGAGATTTGCGAAAAGTAGCTAAATTACACAGCGTTACAAAGTCCCGCTTGGCAATATATGCTAAAAAGGCAAGAGCAAATGGAATTAATAATGTATCTTTCACCCCCTAATTTCAAGAATCGGCAGATTTTTGGGGACGAAATGGAAACGGCACTAGCAGAGTATTTACTGAAATGTTCGAGCATGTTTTAAGGGCTCACTCCAAAAAAAAAACAGGCAGAGTTAGCCTTCCAATTCGCTGTCAAAAATTCACTAAGAATACCACTCATGGACAATTAAAGAAATGGCAGGTGGATTGGTTTTCAGCCTTTTTAGATAAAAACCCAAGACTGTCAATCAGAAAGCCGGAGGCCACATCTCTTGCTCGTATGACTGCGTTCAACAAGACTCTCGTAGGTGAATTTTATGATAAGCGCGAATGTGTGAACAAATGATATCACTATCAAGCATGCTAAATTTTCAATCTTGATGAGACTGGCGTCACCACGGTACTTTCTGTCACAAAGGTTGTGGAAAAGAAGGGGGAAAAGCAGATCGGTCAAGTTAAATCCAGAGAACGTGGTGAACTGGTAACACAAGTTGGCATTATTTGTGCGAATGGAAATGGTTTGCCACCAATATGGGTGTTTCCCAGAGTATGCTTTGACGAGCACCGCATGATGTCTGGGGCAACGTCGGCATCTATGGGACTTGTGCACAAATCAGGCTGGATGACATCAGACAATTTCATTCTGGTCTTGAAATTCTTTGCAAAAATGTTACATGTAGCAAAGATAACCCTGTGCTATTGTTATTGGATAATCACGAATCCCATCTCAGTGTTGAAAGAAACAACTTTTGCAAGGACCATGGAATAACATGTCTTACATTACCTCCACATACATCCAACAAGTTACAGCACCTAGACCGCTGTATATTGGGACCCTTTAAGAAATATTTCAGTGAGGCTGTGAACTCGTGGATGTTATCGCATCCAAATGAGACTCTTTCAATATATTCGCTGCCTGAGTTGTGTTCCAAAGCTTGGGATCGAGCTGTTATACCAGAAAATGTGAAGTCCGGTTTCTGCAAATGTGGGATTCTCCCATTTGACAGGGATATTTTTCAAGATCATGAGTTCCTCTGCTCTTCTGTCTCAGAACGTCTACCTCCAGAACTTGGGGAAAATTGTAAAACACCAGCAGAAAATGTTTCTACAACTAGTGTTGCAGCAACATCAATGACTAGTGCCATAGCAGTTCTTTCTACCAGTATTGCAGAAACTCCTGCATCGGATAATTTGTCATACATGGACTCAAATGGGAGAATCTCTGATCAAATAAGCCCCTATCCAAAAGCTGGACCTACAATAATTACGGCGAGGAAGAAAGCGTGGAAAATGTATAATTGCGACGGACACCCCAGGAAAAGAAGAGCTGGAGGAAAAGTGGAGAAAGATAGACTCAAAAAAGTGAAGGTTGTGAAGAAAAAAGTGATCATTGAAGAGGATTCTTCAGATGAGGATGAGGAAGAAAAGTTTACGTAGGATTCTTCTTCGGAATGGAAAGAGGCAGAAGAAGACGAAGAGTGGCTTAAGAATGCACATGATGCTGCAAAAGGTGACTTTATGGTTGTGAAAGTATGAGACAAAACATCAACGTCAGGTAGGAATTATGTGGCTCGTGTGGAACGTAAACTCCGGGACGTTTGAAGTTAGTTTCTACAAGCGTTTAATTCCATCACATCGCTTCAAGATTATAGAAGAAGAATCTTATTTTCATAACATTGGATTTTAATGCTACCAGGAGCAATTCAAGATATGCGCGTCAAGAACTACCCGTACAAGAACTTACCCGGTCGAGGACCTCTGATTGGTTTGTTGGCCTAGGGTTGCCAAGTTTTCCATGAGCCAAGGGAGGACTTTTCCAGTGGCGGCTCGCGGCTTTGAAAAATGGTGAGGAGCTATCCAGCCCACTGCTTAATTTTTTAAATAATTATTACCGTTGTTTTTTAGGTAAATCATCAAAAAAATTATGTGCTTTATAGGCACACAACTGAAGTGAAACTTCTGAAAGAGATATTAGGAATTTAGCTTTTTTTAAAGATTTTTTCTTCAACTTTTGCCCCAGGTTTTTTTTTGCTTTTTTTTTCATGAAGCATTTTTTTTTTCTTTCAATTTTGCCATCACCGACTTCATAGTTCAACTTCTTGGCCTTTTTTTCGCTGAAAGCCGCGTTTCTCTAACTTTTTTTTAATATAGTTTTTTCTGATTTCGTTTTATTAACTTTTCGAACAATATTTTACGTTTTTTTCAAGGTTTCCCATTTTATCGAAAATTTTTGGGTATCTGGGGAGGGTGGGGGTATAATTCCTTTCCCCACAGATGACTCCGTAAACGGGTTCATCGCTTGTCAGATTTCCGATCCGAGCCTCCGTTGGCGAGATATTAACCAAAAACGGTTTTTTTCCCAAAATCCCCTTTAAATTAGGGCCTCGTTCCCCTCTCATATGGGCAAAGGTAGCCCCCCATGAGCCGCACCTATAATAAAAATTTGACTCCGTAACTCTACCCGTTCTCCCGTTATTTAAGTTTGTCCTTCTCCTCCTCCTCCTCGTGGCTGAAGGGGGGGAGGGTGTCCCCTGTACTTACTTGAATAACAAAAACATAGGTTAACTCGATGGTTAACTTTTAAAATGGTGGTCAATTTGAGAAAAAACATGTTTGATTAGGTTTTCCAGACGTACTCCTTTTTTGGATACAATATTCCCTTTTCTATATAGAATTTTGAAAATATCCTTTCTCTAAAAATCCAGAATTGATACCCAAAATACCCCATTTGAAGACGGACGTATTTGTTAAATAAAAATTACTCTGTAACTTCGCTTCTGTGGAAGTCGAGCTTGGCATCACCTATCGCATGAGCACAAACTTAAATTTAAAAAACATTTGTATCAAATTTGGGCGCGGTTTTATGGCATTTTTGTTTGGCGAAAACTGAAATTTTGAAAATATCCCTTTATTAAAATTTATAACTGGCATATAAGGCGCGAAATCTACCTAAACAACTAACCGAAACCGTCTAATATAAACAAACCCGAAGTGTAAGAGATCTACGTATATAATACAATAGAGACATGTACTCCATCGAATATTATTTGACGCCACTCAGAGGCCGCTGTGCCAAGTTTCAAATGGTACTATGAAACTGCTATTTGAGCACGAAAAATCTTTTAGCAGTGGTAACATGGTTTGAGATTGATTTGCTATTTTATTATTATCGTTTATTTTTTTTTGCAATAATATTATAATAGTGAAAAAGGAGGACATTTCGGTGACAAGGGAGAAAGGAGGACTCAACGTTTTAAAGAAGGACTGTCCTCCCGAAAGGAGGACACTTGGCAATCCTATTTGTTGCAAACAAACTAAGTAAGGAAAATGTGATTTTTACACTTAGCACACAGTTTGATTCAGGAATGAATTCTCCTGCAGTTAAGTTTCTGGGTGTATATCTGACTTGGCACCCGCACGTGGATCAGGTGGCAAGAAGAATATCATCCAACGTTTTTGTGTTAAGAAGTTTGGCTGCGAATGTCACAGAGCCTGTGTTATTAACAGCATACCATTTTCTAAACAGTCAAATATTTCATGGAGTCACTCGGCTGCCGCACGAAGAATCTTCTCTCTTCAACGTAAGAATTATTGCAACAGTTCCATATATTATGCCTGCTTTTAAAAGATATAATTAAGATCCTCACCCTACCTTCCCTATACATATTTGAATACTTAAAATACACGAAAAATAATACTAATGCATACACTATATTTTTGAGCGTTCATTCTTATAATACATGAAATAAAGAAAAAATTTTAATCGATTATCATCGAATTAAGAGGGGCAGATTTGCTGTAAATTATCATGCCCCGGGAATGTTTAATAGGATATGCCCCACCATGTAAGAGAGCAGCGAACTCATGTTGTAGGGCGTTGAATGTGTATAAGGTTTATCTTTATTATTGTAGTCCTAGAGCTCTATTCACTTGATGCTCTTTATTTTATATATATTTTTTTTTACATTAATTGAATTAATTATTTGTATTTGTTCTGGATGCTGACGTGTGTAAACACTGGCACTAATAAACACTACCACTACTACTACTCTTAACCCGCCTCTTTAATATACGAAAAGCATTCCGAGCAGCTTGTAACTGTTCTTTAATTCCAAAATACAGCAGGCGATTAATTTTTTAAATTCAAAATTATAGTTGCATACACGCTATGAAAATCTTCGTTAAGTGATCTGATTTTAAAAAAATGCAATGTTGGATATAAGATAGACAAAATACAAACAAAAAAACTGCACAAGCAGGTTTGAGTATAAAACAACTCACACATGTAGTAGAAACTATATTTCTATAAAGAACCATTCACAATAATGTAATTTATAATTTGAACATATGTAATTACCATATTATAAAATACATCATTTTAAGTTTAATCATTACATCCAGTCTTGTTTAAACTGATACATTTTGAAGCAAACGTGCTATATCATGATTCAACTTACATTTTAAGTCTAAAATTAAAATATTTACAACATTACAGAGAATACAGTTAATACACTTTTTTACAAATCATACATTTTAAAGCTGTTGAAAATAACAATAATATTCGTTGAACTCGTCATCGCTATGTAAAACTTTAAATCAACAATATTCTCTGTAAAATTTACATCGCAGTGAATATCAGTGGAACTAAAATACTTCCTCGTCTCTTCAAGAGACAAAAACGACTTATCATTTTACAACATGTTTAATCATAAAAAAAAAACAGATGTACGTATACAGTGTCAACAAAAAACGCCAAATGGATTTTTCTGAATTGAAAAATAGTTTAACTAAAGTTTGACTTGCGCACCCGGTTTTGCCTGTCATAAGAATAAAAAAAAATTACTAACCAATTGCCATTTTTTACTTAAAAAAAATGTAAAGGCCTTATTTTACAAGTTTCAAAAAACTGATATTTGTAATAAAATTTTGATAAAGATACAATTTGCAAGTCAAATTTAATAAAAATTAAAACTGTACGAAGTGCAGTGGTACAGAGTGTTTTTTTTTATAACCTGGAACACTCGGCAACTTTCTTATTATTGAAGATAAAAAGTAGGTTCAAATTGGAAAATTGCTTGATAATTATAACGAATTGTTTATCGCCCTCGGTAAACGGGGTGTGGCAATAAACTCAATATTTTAAATGAGACACTCAGCATATTTTTTCATTTTTAAATTCCCTGAAAAATTAGCTTTTCAAAACTACCAAACACTCTTGGATATGATTCGGAAAATCATGAAATATGGGAAAAACAAAAACAAAGGGGCTTTAAGAAGAACCAGAACCCTAAGATACACAAGAGTCAGATGGAGAGAGGACATGTTAAAACAAATAGACCAAAAACCCCTACAAGGCTGCAATGAAAACACAAACCTCTTGAGAACAGCACAAAGAATAACTTTCCTGTTTCTGTCCGGGCAATTTCTCAAAAATAATGGTTTAGAAAAGGGTTTAAACTGTGGAAAAATTCATACCAAAAAAAGAAGAATACTGTACTCCCTTTCGACTTGCGGTGCCTCAGGTTGAGCGTGAAAAATATCTATGCTCAACACCATGGCCAGGGAAGTAAATGTGACCCGTTTTCAGAATCTCCAGCGCCAGTGGTAGGCAATGAAATAAAAGTGAGCAATTCATCATCTAATGTGAGGATTTTGCACATTAACCTACATTCCTTAAGGCATAAAGTGAATGAACTTGAATCATTCATAGTTGATCGTGAAATTGACATATTATGTATCACAGAACATTGGCTAAATGGAGAAGAAGAGGTGAGTGTGCTTCGAGTTAAGGGGTTCAAAACGGTGGGATACTCTGCTAGACAGCAATGTTCAGGCGTAGGAACCATAATCTTGCTTAGAGACGATTTAGAAATGTCTGCAGAATGTGTAGGGCCTGGTGCCGATAAATGTATGGAATACTCTATTATTTACATACAATCCTTTAAAATGTATGTTTTAGCTCTCTACCGCCCAGGACATTTCGACACTCTCTTGACGACAGTTGAGAGTATTCTGTTGGAGCTTAGATGTTCTTATAGAGGGTGATTTTAATATACACTTTAACACTGGTCAAGCTGAATCGATTTGATTTTCAGACATCATGGAGAGTTTTGGCCTTGAGCAAACCATATACTTGCCAACACACTTGAATGCTTGCCTGGATAATATCTTTGTGAGCTCTGGTGTAATCCTGCTGTCTTCGGATGTGGTTGCTAAATGGGTCAGATTATTGAATGCAAGGTTGTAAGGAATAGCTCAGGTTTTACTGAATCCCGTGCAGACCGATAACACAGAGGGGCCTGTTGAGTTTCAACACTGTGAGTGAGACAATGTGGGAGTTCATAGGAGACGGTTATGATTTTTCCTGAAAAATTATATGTTGTGAGATCTGATCAGTCTTGCAGCATTGGCAGGTTTACTGATGAGATCAGAGGGATGCGTGACCAACTAGGATTTCTTGGAGAACTGAAAAGACAGACAGTTTCAGGAATTTGTACAGAGCTGCAATCTGTAATGCTAAGATTAGAGCAATTGATGGCCTCATTCGTTCTTCTGCAAACCCAACAAGGGCTATGTGGCAAATAATGAATAATTATAGGAGTAAGAATATGAAGTCTGTTAAAAATAGCCTAACACCTAAAGATTTTAATGATTTTTTCGCCAATATAGCTAAAAATCTAGTGCAGAATATTCCTGACTCAAATATTTGATCGTATCAGCAACCTCGAGAAACTCTCAGCATCTCTAACTGTTTTTTTCTCTTTCTGAAGTAACCTTTAATGAGATTCGAGATATAATAGACAGCCTAAAAAATAAACATAGTCATGATCTATATGGTTTTAATGTTAAACTACTTAAATCTATAAAAAATTGTTTAGTAATTCCCCTAACGAAACTTCTTAACCCATGTTCTAAGGTAGCTCTCGTTGCACCTGTTTTTAAAAGGGGACCCTTTGATGCCCGAAAACTACAGGCCCATATCGCTCTTGCCTGTCATTTCCAAGGTTGTGCATTCCGATTAAACTTTTGAGAGAAACAACCTGTTTTCTGAATGCCAGTTTGGATTCAGAAAGGACAAGAATACTGTCTTGGAGTCTTGGACCTAATATGTAATATAATAGAGGCGTTTCATACAACTCAATACAGCTCGGTCTTATTCTGCGATCTCTGCAAAGCCTTTGATTGTGTCGGCCATGGCATCCTTCTCTGGAAACTTAGATATTACAACTTCTGTCAAGAGAGTATTGATTTACTGAAATCATACCTTGAGGACAGATACCAGTTAGGGGTCGCTGAGGTGTCATCGGCAAGGAGTAAAATTACTATTGGAGTACCACAAGGCTCAATACTTGGCCCCACACTCTTTTTAATATATATAAATGATCTTCCCTTGTGTAAATCGTGGGCGAAGTATACTCTTTTTGCTGATGACGCAACAGTGTCTTTCACAGCTGATACCTTGGAGGAGTCAGTGAATGGTTCCATGGTGGCACAAGATAGGGCTGAGCTTTGGTTCCCATCAAATAGGATTCTATTGAACGCAGATAAGATAAATAGGGTGGTAGTATATTCTGATTTCGCAGAAATATGCTGCCCCAAAGCCTGTCGAGTTCCTCTGGATAGAAATATTAATTAATAAACAAAGTTTTCTTGTAACTCGTTTATATTAACCAAAATTATCAACAACAGTAGAAATTAATACCGAACTTATCAATGTTTTAAAAAGAGCACACGACGCCCTCATATGTTTTTGGTGATTTCAACTATCCAGAGATAGATTGGAACAGTTTAACAGTCAATTTCGAGGCAATGAAGTATCCCTTCTTGACTTAGTGATGGTCAGTGAACCCAACCTACTTTTTGACATTCAAGGACATCCACCTCTAGGTCTTAGAGACCACATTGTTATTACGGCTGCAGATAGCTTGCAAACCGACAAAAAAGGTATTGAAACGAAATTTTTATTCTGCCAACTATGATACAATCAATGAACACTTGCAACATCAATTGAATAATAGGGAAATTAAGTATGATGACCTTGTAGCAACCATATCATCCAGCATTGACCACTTTATACCATTGAAAAGGAAGACAGTTAATCCTCAAAAACACGGGCTCAGCAATAATATTTTAAAAAACATTGATAAAAGAAGCAACTGTGGCACAAATATCAATCAAATAAAACAGAAGCAAGCTATCTTAACTAAAGGAGGCAAAACAATATTCTTAGGTCTCTAATAAAGCAGGCAAGAAAGGAATACGAACATACTTTAGTAGGCTCAGCTAGTAAACACTTCTCCGCCTATATAAATGGCACACTCACCTCTCGGTTAAATGGATTTACCCTTCAAAATGAGCAAACTAGTCAGGTTGTGACTGATGAAGATACTGTTGCTGAAATGGTGGCACAGCAGTTTCAAAGGGTCTTTACCCTAGAGGATCGTAACAACCCACCCAGTTTAGACCTTCAAACATTCTCTCAAATGGCATTGGAGACTAGCATTCACACCTGAAAAGGTTGAGTCAGCTATAAAGTCTCTAAAAACCCCCTCAGCCCAGGAGAGGATGAGATTCCTTCCATTAAATGTGCCTTCTGTTTTCAAAGCCCCTTTCCACTATTATGAATAACATTCTGAGAGAGGGTAATCTGCCCAAAAAATGGAAGGCTGCCATAGTGTGGTGCCTATCAACAAAAAAGGCAACAAGCTACAGCTGCAGAACTCCAGACCCCAGCAGCTTAACAAGCACTATGTGTAAAATTATGGAAAAAATCATTGGTCAGGAAATGACACCCTTTTTTCTGGCAAATGGAACTGTCCTCCGAGTCAGCATGACTTTCTCCCTGAAAGGTCAACCTTCACTAATCTGCTGTCAAGACTACCGGATTCTGGCCGATGACAATGCTGACCCAATTGACGTTTTTTATTTGGACTTTGATAAAGTACCATTTACATGATTACACCAGAAATTAAACCATTATGGAATACGAGGCCAGCTGTTATCTTTTATAGCGGATTTTCTTCAGGGAAGAACCTTCCATGTCAGAGCTTTTTCTCAGGCTTATGACGTGCTGAGTGGAGTTCCTCAGGGATCACTGTTGGGACCTTTCGATATTTTTGCTTTACATCAGCGATCTGCCAAATAACCTAAAGACTAACATCTACTCATTTGCAAATGACGTAACCTGCTACTGCAATCCCTCCACTCACTCTGATGATCTCTAGCATGACATTGAGGCCATTAAATCTTGGACCGTAACATGACAAATGCCTCTTAATGACTCCAAATGCACCATACTTCACCTTGAGCGTAATAACGCAAAGTATCACTATCTTATGGGGACTGCTGAAGTCAGCGTGGTGGAAGAACAAAAGGACTTGGGGATTATTATTACAGAAAACCTTAAATGGGAAACACACATTAATATTATTATTTAAAATGCCAACAGCTCGATATACCTCATAAGCAGAGCTTTCCAAAATTTGTCTCCCGAAATTATCCTCAAGCTACATAAGACCAAGACTAGAATATGCTCAGTGTGTGTGGAGTCCATATTATGTTAAAGACATTGATGCCCTGGAAAGAGTTTAGCGAACAATGACTGAACTCCCTGTATCATTGTGTGCCTGATTTGTCTTACAGAGACTTGAGACGGTGAGGCTATCAATACTATACTAAAGAAGGTTTCGTGGTGATCTGATTGAAGCATTCAAAATAATTACTGGTCATTACCAGTGTGATCTGGAGATCTTTCAATTTTCTGAAAATCAACAACTGAGAAGCTCTGCAAGGAAAGATGCTCCAAACTTTATCTCCAACCGAGTGGTGTATAGCTGGAATCATCTTAGTGTAGAGACTATAAACTCGACAACAAATTAATCAGTTTAAAAATCGACTCGATCGTGATATGATGAATTGGGACAATGTTTTCATTCACTATATGCTGTGATAGACGTTATATTGTGATAAAGACAGCACTGTGATGCATTTGAAATAATGCAACAGTTTCATTGGCTCTGCTACTTACTGTTGCCAATAATAATAATGATAAAAAAAAGTTTCGCTTGATAGAAAGTTGTCTGGTTTTGTTAGTGGTTTTAAGTCATCTCTAATTGGAACTCCTGGAACAATTTGCTATCTTGACTTTACAAAATAATATGGTTTTCCCGTGCAGTTTAGATGTTCGATCTGGCTGGCTTTGCCTAGGTGATACAGTATGTTAGAATGAACGAATTCTAATAGAGATTTTGTCAAGAATACGTTGTCTCTGAACTAGGGTTAGAGAACAATGTTGTTTTAGTTGTGTAAAACAGTAATTTTTTCAATAAAATGCGAACAAAAACAATATTCGTACAAGAGGTATGAAATGCCAAAAAAAAAAAACAGCAAGGTTCAAATGGCCATATCTCGGTCAATTTTCATGCAAAAAAAAATGTTCCGCCCACCATTTTCAAAAGAACTTCATTGCATATTTGATTGAAATATTGAAGGGAGTATACATTGATGCAGTGAAAGCAGATGAGGACCCAGATTTTCTTATTGTCGAATGCGCAAAAGAGAAAGCATCATTGTTAATGTATATTTTTGGAAACCACACATCGGTAAAGTAGCGTCAAAATTGTTTGATAGAAATAGTTTTAATTTTCCTCATTTGCCGAAGTATCTAGGATTTATTCACGCCTACAGTGGTTGTGATACGACTTCAGCTTTCTATAACATTAACAGAAACAAAATTATGAATTTTATAACTAAAAACAGTGTACGACTTGAGCCATACATGGAAATATTCTTACGTGACAATGCAACTGAACAAGATAGGTATTACCTCTGCATCGGAATACATTGTTTGTATGGGGCAAAGACCAACATGAATCTGAGCAACTGTCGATTTTGAAAGTTTTGTAAGCTGTCCAAAAATGCCAAGTTTTCTCTGACGCAATTACCACCCACACGTGATGCTATCAAACAGCATGGCTTGAGGATTTATCGTCAAATGCAGCAGTGGAAAGGAAATATCTTGGACCCTCTGAGTTGGGGTTGGAAAAGGTCCAAGTACGGGTTAATTGCGATTCGCACAACGGCACCTCCAGCGCCAGAGATTTTGCTGAAAAAAGTTGCTTGTGGTAGCACTACAGGTTGCCATGGTAACTGTGGTTGCAGAAAAATGAATATTACTTGCTCAATTTGTTGTAAAGAATGCATGGGGATTAATTGTGACAGTATACAAGAAACTGATATTGCAGAAGACGACATTACTAAGGATATAGATGATGATATGGATATGCAGTTTGACAATATTGTTGAAATGTAGTAGCACCATTGTTCCAAACATTAATTTGTCATACTTGTCATGTATTACTCTCTGATCGGTAATTCAGCCTCAGTTTATGCCCTTGCAATAAATATGACAACCAAATTTAAATATCCACTTAAGTGCTGTACTAATAAAGTGCATGGGTATTTGTGCTGCGTCGCATGTCTTGGTCTTTTTCATCCGAGTTGTTTGGAGAGGGACCATAGGACACATCTTAAAATTAGCAACAATAGAATGTACTGCTCTAGCAGCTACAGTAGGTAAATATTCTAATCTAATATTGTGTTTTAAATATAGGTATAGGAGTGATTCTCTTTATGGTAAAGTATATAGACTGCTTAATGATTATATGCGTAAAAATCAGAATGTGTCAAATTCGAACGATAGATAATAATAAAAAGGGTAATAGGTGCAGGCACAATGGGTATACCCTCGCCAAAGTACTGCTGAATTACATAAATAAACGTTTCTCTCCTCCTAATCTACTGTCTATACCCATAATTGACATGGTACCTATTGAGTCTGTAAAGGTAGATAAGGATGGTCAGGGTACTTTGGGGGTGAGTCCTGTAGAGGGAGACGAAATATATATATCTAGTGAATATGATTTGGTGAATGTAAGTGACATGTCTGCAAATAATGATATGAATATAGAGAATCAATTACCGAGCTCAAATTTTCAATTGGAAGATTGCCAAACAAAAATAACATAAATTATTTAAATATTTGCTATCAGAATTGCAGAGGTGTCAAAACTAAGCTTGAAATGTTAAACCTCAATATGTTAAATAACGACTATGATGTAATTGCTTTGACTGAGACATGGTTAAATGACTCTGTAAACAATTCTGAATTTAGTGACGCCAACAGAATTATAGTTAAAAGGGATAGGGATCCCGTGCTCACAGGAAAGAAACAGGGAGGTGGAGTATTGTGTGCAATAAAAAGTGACCTCTTTGTTAAAGAAATTGATATTTTTCCTAGTGATCTCGAGGCTATCTGTGTTAAGGTTCAGTTATGTAAAGACAAATGTTTGTTTGTAATAGTTGTTTATTTTGTGCCTGGTAGTTGTTCAGGTATGTATCGTAGATTGTACAATTGTGTCGAGAGTAATTTTTTAGAACATGACTGTTATTTTAGGAGATTTTAACTTACGTGACCTTGCTTCTGGGGTGGTTAATGAGCATACATGTGATTTTAATAGTTTTATGGCTTTTGCAAATTTGGTACAAGTGAATAATATATGCAACGCAAATAATATATTGTTGGACTTAGTAACTGTTACCCACCATGTGCAGAACTGTAGGGTGGTCACTGACGATGATCCTTTACTGCCTGTAGACCAGCATCATCCAGCATTGAACATAAGTATTGAGAGAGAGAAGGAGTGGATGGAATGTGAACAAATCCAAACCACGAAGTTTAATTTTAAGAAAGCCAATTACCATCTAATGTACGATATGTTTCAGAAGGTTGCTTGGGATGATTTGTATGAATGTGAAAATGTTAATGATGCATTGACAATTTTCTATGAGAATATAAATAAAATATTCTTTGAGTGTGTTCCCTGGCTACTCAAGTCGGTAGGTCATTCCCTGTTTGGTATGATCGGGAAATAATAAAATTGATTAAAACTAAAGAAACATATTTTCGAAAATACAAAAGGCATAACTCGATATATTGGTACAATAAATTTAAAACAAGAACATCAGTTAAAAATAAAATAAAATATGCATACAATAACTACATGAATAGAGTCGGTAATAGTTTGTTACAGAATCCTAAGAACTTTTGGAATTATGTAAAGTCGCGAAAAAGGGAAGCAAGAATTCCATCGGATGCCTGTTATAATAATGTGCAATACACAGGACCAGAAAATATCGCTAATGGATTTGCACAGTACTTCAGTTCGGTGTTTTCAGATGCAGAAACTCTTAATTATCAGAACGTGAGAGTGAGAGATTATTTTTGCACATTCTTATTTAATGAGGAAGAACTCAGAACGGCGGCAAAAAAGTTAAAGGGTAACAGGGCTATAGGACCGGATGGGCTCCCTGAGGCATGGAAAACAAGTAAAGTAATTCCAGTCTTCAAGAATGGACTAAGACAAGAAGTAAAGAATTATAGGCCAATTACAATACCTTGTGCAGTGTCAAAGTTATTTAAGATAATGTTATTTGATAGAATATATGATGGTGTCAGGTATAGTATTGTTGAATGTCAGCATGGTTTCCTCCCAAAAAAGTCAACAGTTTCTAATCTAATAAGTTTTTGCCAATATATCCATGATGCTCTAAATGATAAAGGACAGGTTGATGTGATTTATACTGATATGGAAAAGGCATTTGATAAAATTAAACACAGTGTAATTATAAACTCACTTATAAAGCAAAATATCTCCCCCAAAATCACAAACTTAGTTAGATCATACTTGGGTGGTAGGAAACAGTACGTAGAAATCATGGGTGCCAAATCGAAAATATATATCAGTGGCTTGGGTGTTCCACAGGGGTCAAACTTAGGGCCTTTGTTTTTTATTATAGCAATAAATGACATTTGTCTCGGCATAGAGAATTCTAAGGCATTATTATTTGCCGATGATCTTAAAATATTTTTAAAAGTTGCTGGTGATTATGAATGTGAGTGCTTGCAGAGAGATTTGGATAGTACTGTTGAGTGTTGATTGGTGTACGTCAAACGGTTTTAATTTTAATATGAGTAAATGTGCGAAAATGTCACTCAAAAAGAAGCCTATCGTGTGTGGATAGGAAATACATAATGCTAGTATAGAAAATAGTGAAATGCAGAGAGATCTTGGTGTGTTGTTGGATGAAAGAATGCGATTCACAGAACACATTGTGGGAAAAATAAATGACGCACACAGGACAATGGGATTCATCGTCAGAACTGCCAAAGGTTTTGACGTAAAGGTTTTGCTCAATCACAAAGTCAGGCCCACATCACCATCAGCTGTCCTATTAAACAATCACCTAATTACACCACAGGCATCAGCTAAATATCTGGGAATCATAATAGACCAAAAATTAAACTTTAACCTCCATACAAAGTCAGTCAAGACCAAATGCATCACTAGAGCAAAACACTTTAGGGGTCTTACATACAAAAATCAGGGAATTTCTAGTAAAACAGCAAGCCACATATACAAATCCATCTGCAGACCACTTCTTGAGTACTGCCATCCCATCTATTTGAATAGTCGCCAATCAGCCATCAAAAATTTAGAGGTCGCGGAAAGAAGTGCCCTTCGATCAATTACCAGGATTAGACACCCCCAAAATCCACTACACAATCCGTCCAACGAACTTTTATACCAGTCTACCAACATAGTACCACTAATCACAAGATTGAGAGACCTTTCGGTAAAATTTTCAAGGGTGCACGAAAATATCAACTCACTGCTAACGCTATGTAATGTAGTTCCACCTGAGAACAGAGCCAGAACTCATCCAGAAAGGACCCTTTGGGAGGAGATACAAACACTGCGATGTTAATTTTGGGTATTACTTAATAATATTTCCACAAATCTATTTGTATAATTATTTTATTCTATGTAAAACAATGTTCTATTTTTTTTTTTTGTACTTTTGTGTGTTCAACATGTAAACTAGATGCTTAGTAGCAAAATTTAATTTGTATTTCGTTGGCTGAAGGACCTAGGTCAATGGCCAATTGGTATTGTACCAATAAATTACGTAATATATATATGTTTAAAATTTTAAAAAACCAAAAAAACCAAGTGGAGTGTCCGGACTTCCTTGCAAAATTGCCATTTGCCATTAATGTGGGTAGCACTAGGCAAAACAGGGTGTTTTATTTAGACTTACCCAGAACAAATACTTATAAAGTGTCCCCATTGTATAGAATGTGTAATATTTTTAATATGTTTGCCAGTGCCCTAGACTTGGACCTGCTAAATTTAAAGGCTTTCACCAAGATCATATATAAAAAACTACAAGAGTTTCAAGGACAGGGCAACTGGTAATTATTGATCCATAGATTTTTTATTCCTATGTTTTTGTTTGTGCTTATTCTTAGTACTAGTTATAAGATTGTATCGTTAAATGGCACACTGCTGTAGATACTATAAGAATAAATAAATAAATAAATAATAATAATAATAAGGTTTTAACGTCATGCATGGCTTACTTGAAATTTTATGTTAAATATTACTAACCGAACATGTGAAAAAGCAAATAATTTATAGATTTAAACGTAAATATCTCCAAAACTATACAAGATATCCGAAAAGTGTTTGCTAGTCTTGGAAAGCCAATTTTTCCGGGAATTTAAAAATGAAAAATATACATAGACTCATTTAAAATAAATGAATTTACTGCCACACCCGTAAACCAAGGGCAACACAAAAAAATCGTTTTAATTTATCAAGCAATTTTCAAATTTAAACTTGCCTTTTATCTTCAATAATGAGAAAGTTGCCGAATGTTCCAGTTATAAAAAAACACCCTGTACATTGGTATAAGAGTGAGTCATCATCCATTTTATGACACGTTTCTCTTTTTTGACAAAATGTCAAATTTAACAGGTAAATGCTACTTAACTGAATTTATTAGACATTAGTCAGTCTCATGATACAATAAAGACAAGATATGATATTCAGATGTAGCTTCGTCATGTGGTGAGCAAAATTTTGGCTCGTAACAAAGGAATAACAAACTGTTTCTATGGTTATGTGCTCACCACATGACGTAGCTACATCTGAATATCATATCTTGTCTTTATTGTAACATGATTCAATCTCAGGCAAGTCAAATATTTATTGGATCATTGAATAAAAATATTTCTCATTTGATGTTTTTTGATGATGCTGTATAGGTATAAGATTTGGAGTCTATCTTGAATATAAACTCTATTGTAAAAAAAATCTTGCTTATTATTCTCTTAAATACATTTTCCTCAAATATCCTTGTATTCAATCAAATGAATAATCAAAAGACACTTAATAACTTACAGAATAACACATCTTAATATTACAGAACAAAATTTGTCTCATCCGGAGGAATTGAATTTAAATCATTCCCACCACAAAAACAACTTAGAAAAACGTATTTTTTTGAGGTCATATCCTGCACAGTGACTATCACATTTTGTTATAATAGTTTTAATCAGTTCAAGGTTTTTAAATTGAAATTAAAGACAGATACCTGCATAAAATCTCAGGCCTAACAAACTTAACATTACATGCTTTGGCAGATGTTATAAAGGAAGTTGACAGGCTACTATCGTCTGACGTTGGAAAAACTATATTATATGTACGCCATGATTCTGTCAAATTCAGTTTAGCGCAGTGCATTTCGTTTACTACTAGCAAAGGCTTTGCGGGATTAATTTCTTTTTGAAACTTTTTAAAATCATTTATTACCTGACAATGTTCAAAAGATGGCTGGTAATAATCTTCACATTGCTTTAAAGTTTTTTCCAATACATTAACTGGAGAAAGTTCTACGTAACACGGTTTTACATCATACTTTCTTTTATAATATGACAACTTTTCTTCTCCACTAACATTTAACTTTCTTGGTCTCCCTCGTTTTCCCTTTACAGGCCTCGGCATATGCTTTCTAGGTCTGCCTATTTTTCCCTTTCTATTTGAATTATTTTTGTCTAATAGGTCATATCTTGATTTTTCTCTGCTGCCTGGAAATCCTCTGGCTCTATTATTTTTTAAATATTTTCTAGGTCTGCCTCTTTTATGTGAAACATTTTTATCAACTCGTTCAGGTTCTTCTTCAGTATCTGTACTCTCGGGGTCTCTGTCATCTCTTGAATAATTATACTTAGATGCATGATATGTATGGTCACTGTCTAGATCATTTTTCTTATTCAAATCTATCCAGCCTTTCTTTTTCCGGCCTTTTCGCTTAGTAGGATCTTTAAGCACTACAACTCTCTTTGTCAGTAACAAATCGTTATCCACCCTATTACTGTCAGATTCAACTTGGGTCGGAGAGTCAAAATGTTCTTTCCAAGACATTAGTGTCTTTAGGTTTTTTTTCTGTAATGCAGATAAAGTTTTTGGCATAAATGTGGCAATCTTTTTTTTATTAGGTGAGAATTGTTTATTTTTTCCATGTTTAATTGTGTCAATCTCAACTAAATTTATATTATCAATAGTTGGTTTAGACTTTTGGATAGCTACGAGTTCACTTTTCATCATACTTATTGAAGTTTCTAGCTTTTTAACTTGTTCATTCATAGTGAAAACACACAATTTACTTCTTCTTGTTTCAGCTTGGTAAAATCCTAATCTATCACTTAGTGAAAATCCATCAAGATCTCTTTTTACTCCTTTTCGATATCTCCAACACTTATATTTTGGGTCGCATAAAGGGTTGAACGGTGGAGGCTCAGACGGTTTTTTTACAGGAACATTGACTTTTAAGGCCTCATTGAAGACTGGCAAGTTACCATCTATTGCTACACGTTGATGTTTAAGTATTTCCGATGGTTTAGGTATTATTAATGGACCTATTCCAGGAACATTAAGAGAAATTGGTCCTTTTGATGTTGCTAGAACAGGAAGAACTTCTTTTGGTATAACTAGGTACCTCCTAGATGCAGAACTTTGTGATTCATCTTGTAATGCAATAGTGTTGCCATTGTTCACTAGATTTGATGTTAATTGAGATGGTGATATCTCTCTCACTGTAAATGAGGAGTTAATATTTTTTGTAGGCAAAGCATTGGCAGGTGTAGGAATAACCTTTGCATTATGAATATGGCTTGTAGGCCTTTTAACTAGTTTATATTCGTCTTCATCAGAATCTATAAATATTGTCTCTATCTGAGGGTTTTGCTCTTGAATAGATCGGAGTGCATCAATAACAGACATTGAAGAATCTTCTGGCAATGATTTTTTCAAAGGATAGTGATTTATAGGTGTAGGCTTTGCAGACTGGAAAAGAGTTTCAAAGAAATCTGCATTATCGTCGGTAAGGTCTATGTTTACCGTTTCAGGAGAGTCGCCCATTATTTAGCAAAGGATGGTGATTAACCTAAAACAAAAAAATCTCTCAACTTTGTCTAGTCTGAGAAATAGGTAATCAATTATTTGCATCCAATTGAAAACTTACAAAAATATATACTAAAATGATGGATTTGCTTCAAAGACATAAAACTTTGTATTGTTTATTTATATTTATTTATTTCCCACCAATTAAGAAGAGATTCACATCAAGGTACGTCACCGTACGTCATATGTACTGTCATACTGAAGGAAGGCGTGTTCCGTTTCCAATCTTGGTTACGGTTAGGCGTTTCCATTAATAGTTCAATGGGCGTTTCGTATTTCGTCATCGATTCGTACATAACGGTTACCTGAAAACTAGGTGAAATACGACTGGAGCGCGTTCAGAAATGTCCACACCGGGGGAAAAATAATACTCGGGTCTCGCCAAATTCGTTCAGAAACCGAACGGGTAAAACAAATGGCATCATATATTTCCGTTCAGAAATGATAATGGGAATAGCCCAAGGTGTTCCTAAAAAATGACCCTATTAAATATTGCCTGCAATGCGAAATGCGCGTTGGTGAAGAAGTGAAGCTTGTCTTGTCATTAAACTTTGTGAAACAGATGCAAATTATAACTTTTTGTGTTTGGGCTTCATATTTGTATGTCTTTTCTTTGTATTTACAAACATTTCCCCAAAAAATGGATAATAATGTGGATGAGTTTGCCTGTCTCCTTGATGAAAAAGGCAATCCCATAGTGGAAGGTGGCCAAATTTATTTACAAAAGACAGATGGCGAGTATGACAAATGTTGAAAGGCGTTCATATATCAATACCAAGGTTTGCCGACACATCTCCCCGATGACGTCATTTTGTTCACCCTATCCGTACCGTACCTTCGCATTTCCATTCTTTATGAACGCACTCCTAGATCATATATGATTTAACTTCATCGGATCGGAGGAACCGATGGCGAGATTTCAGTTCATATTGCACTTGTGAATGAGAGGCGAGTGATTGGCAACCGGTCTTTTGTAAGTCAGCAGATGGTCTAGAGATCTGCATGGTTGGCCTTCACTTCGACGACCCGCGTTCAAATCCTGTCGGTTTTGATTTTTTTAAGTAAACAGTTTTTTCTTGATTTTGGGTTTTTCCTGGGTATGGCTTGGGTTAAAACTTGGTTATTTTCCTTTTCTTGAGCCCCGGAGCGAGCGAAGCGAGCGGGGCCATATACTTGCCAATTGCACGTCTTTAAATCGCATGCATTCACAAGTGCACTACGAACTGAAATATCGTGAACCGATTATCTCTATGCGACGTTACCCCTACCGCATCAGAGAGGAGAGGATAGTTCCAAAGATGCATTCCGTTTGCTATTGATTGAAACAATTGGGCGGAACTTGGAGCCTTTGTTTACTATTTTAGAATGTCTTCAGGCATGGCCCTCCGCTCGCTTCGATCGCATTTTTATGGCTTATTGAGCTATAATTTTCGCGTGCTTATTATACTGTGAGCCCATAAAGGAGGGTGTTTCTCATACTCTTTTATTAAGAAACAAACTTCTCTAAATCAAGACATGGGAACAAAAATCACAATGCTATGCACACGCGGTCTCCAGCTATATCGAGCGCAAAATTCTTTATGCGGAGGAAATTATTAACGAGTTCTAAATTATTTTGTGTCAAAAACTGCTGCAATTTTCGTATGATATGTCCCAATTTTTGTGGAAAATTATACAGGCAGAAATTGCTGACAGAATTTCTATAAAATTTTGGATTGTGTGGAACATGCTTTAGCTTTCTGCAGATAGATGACTTATTAGTTTTGGTAGCTGGGGTCGAGAAAAATTTAAGAGAAGAAGAAAGAGCTACCTTCACTTTCTCTCCAATCCTACCGGCTCGCGAGATTTCAGTTCATAGTGTGAATGAGATGCGCGTGACTGGCTGGCTTCGCGAGGTGATGCGTGTCATTGCGATGCAACCAGTTGTTTCTAAAGGCCATCACAGACACTTCGCATAACACCGTAGCATAGGAGCATAAGGCTTTTCGACCAATCACGGCCGATATATCGAACGCCATATAACTTTTGCATAAGAATTATTCGTAAGAATGAATAATTACGGAAGTTGTGCTATGCGCGACCAATTAAACACTCTTTTTTATTCATACGTTCATTCGATATATCCGCTGTGATTGGTCGAAACCCGTATGTTCTTATGCTATGGTGTTATGCGAAGTGTCTGTGAAGACCTTAAGTCCGCAGATGGTCTAGGGGTCTGCATGGTTGGCCTTCACTTCGGCGACCCGGGTTCAAATCTCGTCGATTTAATTTTTTTTGAAGTAAACAGTTTTTTTCTTGATTTTTGGGTTTTTCCTGGATATGGCTTGGGTTAGCACTTGATTAGTTTCCTTTTCTTGAGCCGCGAAGCACGTCTTTAAAATTGTTCGACATATCAGACACTGCAAACTGCAGATTTTGTTATACATTTTTATTGCTGCATACTTTTAGGATTCTTTCTCGTTTTTATTTCTTATTATCACGCCCATTGTAACAGTTCGATTTTGCCAATTTTAAAATTTCATTTATATGCCGCATTTAGGAAAAAAAACACTATGCTGTACTTTGCACTCATCGGTTTATTAATTCTGAATTTAATAATTCGCTTGAAATTGCCTCTTTTCTCAATGTAAAATTACCTATATTTTAAGTATAGATTAGCTATATATTCGTATTAGCTTTTAGAATCCATTGTGATTATTTATTTTAGTTGATAAGCGATGTATGTATCTTATTATTAAGTTAACTTGGCTTGATTTGCATTATATTATCGTAAACAGCCAGCTAGTCGATTTATATTTCTAAAGAATTCTGTTAGCCTGCAAATACGCTGCATTTGACTTATTGAACCATAATTTAATTTCAGTTTGAATATTCTATTACCTTTTGAGAACCCTAGGTTGATGTTCCGGAGATCGTTTTTGGACCTCTGCTTTAAATATATTTTTCTACAGCCGCGCGCAAAATAACTAAATACTAAATTCAAATGAATTCGCAAAATCGACGAATGCCGTGGATCCTTATTTTGCGCTCCAGCGCGAACATGGAAAAGGAAATTCTCACTTTTTCCGTCTAGTGTGCTGAATGGTCATGGAAACCGAAGATAAATAAATGACAGTCGTGCGTTTGTTACAGTTTGTTGCTGGCATTCCTGTTCTAAATATGCCCGAAGCCCGAACATAATATGTCAAAACTGACAGTCATTTGCAAATTTCAGAATAAGTATAGAGAAAAAATGTGCATTTAATTTTAAAAAATGCGGCTGCAGAAAAAGTTCTGTGTGTTTTTCGAGCGCAAAGTAAGATTGCCGTTTTCGAAAGATTACTGCGCTCCGCTACGCGTCGCGCAGTAACATTCTTTCTCAAGCGGCAATCCGTTACTTTGCGCTCTAAATACACAAATAACTATTCTCGTTCGGTACAGCAAATAATAGGAATGGGCTAGGTATCGCGCGTTTTTCATTCTCGATTTAGATTTTTGAAGGTTTATTATTTCTGTTAGAGCATTTCCTAGCCTTTCTGGAAGAATGTAATTTTAGCTCACTATTCGTGGCTTCCGCCGTCATTTATCACCATAATAAGCTAGAATTAAGGCGTTTATTTTCTTAGAATTATTCCTTGTATCGAAACACTCGTCAAGTTTTCAGCCCATTACTACTTGTGTCGCCGTATTTAATTTAAGGCAAATTGACGGAAGACGGAACGAGGTCTTTTCTAGTTTTGCTCGCCTGGGAAACGTTTGCCAGTATAGCGAGAAACTGCACGTTTTGCGTATTGTGAAATAATACAACCCTTTTGAGGGGATTTATCGTGAGTTTCTGTTTGTGTTTTAACACGACCGATTTTTCGGTCTCTACAAGCTGTACTAGGTAAGCATTTTCTCTGGATTCCTTTTTCTGTGGCCTACGAAGCACGTGACCGCCATTTTGCTAAATGTTTTTATTTCCATTATTTATAGCGGCTTCCACGTTCGTCCCATAAGACCGAGACCGTCGAATCTCCTCTAAAACGCCCTCAAGTCCGAGTGAGGTAAATATCGCTACCATTTTTGCCTAAATTAATGAAATTGACTGCTTATCTACCTTTTATTTTTTTGTGCAAATAACGCCATTTGCTTTTCCCATGTGTTATCTTATCTACTCCATTTTATCTGATCCGAATTTTTATTTTAATGCAACTTTAATTTTGATCATATGGGGAAGTTTACATATTCTTTTAGGGGTGATTCATATCTATCTTTTTAAATTCAAGTTGCCGGAACCTTAATATCTCTTTTATTTGCTTTATTGCACTGTAAGTCCATGGGTTTTTTTTTGTCTGGGAAAATTTGTTTTATAAAGAAGATGTATTTATGCAAAGAGGGAGGGGGTCTATGATTTTTTTATTAAAGTAAGGGGGTCTCGGATTTTTTTATTAAAGTAAGGGGGTCTATGATTTTTATTAAAGTAAGGGGGCTTCATTTAATGCGTACTGGATTATTTCAGGGTTCTTCTGCTGGGCCAGAACTTCTTCTGCTGGGCTAGAACTTCTTCTGCTGGGTCAGAACTTCTCCTGCTGAACCAATTTCTTCTGCTGGGCTAGAACTTCTTCTGCTGAGCCAGAACTTCTTCTGCTGGGTCAGGTTTACTTGATGAACCAATTTCTTCTGCTGGGCCCGAACTTTAATTAAAGAACTGCAACTTGTTCTCTAAAAGGCCGGAAGCAGGTCCACAACTTTTTTCCCTGGAAGGCTGACGAAGGGCCTTAACTGGTGGTTCCTGCACAGAGTTCGACGACGGGATTTGGGTATAAGTTTTGTGTCTTATGTTTACTCTCCGTTTGCTTTTATTGATATAAATCGAACATTGAATTGAGGTAGCTCATTGATTTTAATTAATTTAATTTACATTTATTCACTGGTTTATCGGACCAGTTAATCTTATTGCTTTGAGTTGTTTTCTCATTTTAAAAGTCAAGCGGCTGGATAACTCCATTCTTTTCATTAATTTTTCATTTCATTAATTAGTCGGCAGATATAACTGCCCTGAATTTTATCTTTTTATCATATGAATCAAGCTAACCATAGTTTTAATCTGATCTGTTGCTTTTATTAACTTCTCAAGTTTTTTTTTTGATCTAATCATTGTGTCCGCTCATTGCGGCCTATTATCACCATCAGTGCAGCTATTAGCGCACGCATACCTAGTTGTAAGAAGCTTAGTCTGCGCCAAGTGATCACTTTGATAAGTAGTTTAGTGCATTTAGTGATAAGGCATATAGAACCGAGGTTTCCCAACTGAATTGGTCTCTGTACGTACAATCTTCATATTGTACTCTGTTTATTTCATTAATTACTTTAAGTCATTTAACATTCTTTTGTCTATTCAACCACATTTTTAGTATATCCATTTTCTCCAGATAGATTGTTGCTGTGTTTGCAAAAAAAAAGGATTTAGTAGCAAATATAGTGTCCATTAAATTTTTAGATTGTGTTTTCTTGATAGGTTAAGTTGGTTGATTATAGTGCCCTAATTATTCTTATTTTTTTTCTGATATTCTAATTTTTTTTTTTGATAGTTCGAAATTAAGAACCGGTCAATTTTATGAGCGAATCTAGCCACTCGGTACAAGACCTGCCGAGCTTTTTCCGTTTAGCTGGCTAGAACGGGTGGCGCTCAAACGACCCCACGACAGGGGCCGGGCTTTGTAACGCGACTCTCCGGGGCTAGGTTCAATTTTTTTAAATTAATTGGGAAAAAAAAAAAAATTTTTGGGGTTCAATCTAAAAAGAAACGTGTTGCAAATTGGACATGGAGTGGCCTAAGAGTTAAATTGCGGAATTTATCGAGCTATATAGACTTAAAGCATGTTTATGGAAAGTCAACTGTGAAGATTACGTAAACAAAAATTTGAAAAACTGCTTACCAAGAACAATTAATAATTAATGAAAATATTTTACTATTTTTATTACGGTCTGGCCCGCTGGTCTTTTAAACTTGACTAAAAGATCTGAGGATCTATGCTTGAGGATCAAATTATTTAAACACTGATGGATAAGCGTCCATAAATTAACAGACTCGATCCAAGTATGGATCGGTTCCGTCATAACTAACACAAACTTCAATGTTGTGTTAGTGGCCTAATCAGGATACGTTCCTTGAGAACGGGTCCGGGTAGGTTCGTCAGGACAAATCTGCCAGTACCAGATCCTCTGGAAATTCCGTTAGTGTTTGCCCAGAGTATACTATGCCTCGTAACAATACCGCATGGCCCTCCGCTCGGGGGGCGCAACCAACAAAACTAACCAAAAGAAAGCCAAAGCATGCCCAAAATGAAGAAAAAGCTTTTTACAAACATAACCTTTAAAAACATGTCTTGTCGCTGGAATCAAACCCGGGCCGTCATATCAGAGACGCAGCATTCTAACCACTGAGTCACAAGGCTCATTGAAAGCAATTTGCTGGACCATAAACACATCTATTTGTCAGAAATGTGTTTATAATGCCCAGAACTCGTCAAGCGGGAGGACTCGAAGGATGTTTCCAAAAAGAAGGTCTGCGGTAGTGGATACCTTTAAATTAACGTAAGTTGTTATCGATAACAAAATATCGATACTGATATCAGCAAAAGAGATGGGAGATCAATCATTCAACATAAGCCGTATTCGATTGAGACTGGAGATCAGTTCAAAATGAACTGAAACTGAACTGATTTCAGTTCAGTGAGGCAAGGTCAAATGAAATTATGAAAACAATTAAAAATTGACATTTAAATGCCATCTTTTACCTGAACTACTGAACCGATCTAAGTGATCCCGGTCCATTTTCGGTTCACTTACAGGTGAGCTGGATCACTTTTTAGGTAGTGGGGACAAAGTGATATTTTTATAATCGAACACGAATCAGTTCAATAAAGTTCAGTTGGATCGATCTGAATCGATCCAAAGTAGTGAATCGAATACGGCTTAAGTATTCGCTATGTGCGTTACACGACGCGACATCTGGTGGTACAAATGGAGCGAATTTCTTAGATACGTAACACGTCAACTACATGGGAAACGAGTGAAAATTGAAGAGAAATTGTTGATTTTAGTGCAATATAATTAGTTCTGCAGATAATACGTTGTCATATGAGAATATTTATTGATTCGACTGAAAAAAGGTAAGTTCGATATTCAATTTTGTGTGTATGCAGCATAATACTAAGACTTTGTAGGTTATGAAAGCGTAAACATGAGAATATCATAACAATAATAATTGCATTGTGAAATTGATACGATTAAAAATTCGAATCATAAAGTTTGACTGAAATTACTTTAGAATGAATGAGGACGATTTAGAATAATTTACTTTTTCAATCTGGAAATTGATAGACAAACTGAAATTAAGTTATTAAATATATTTTTCAGGATTATTAGTGCAATGGAAATTATCATAGGAACCGGCTTCGAAAGGTTGAGGTGAGGTTATGATACTTACTTTTGTTTTCTTACGGCGTAAATCCACTTTTTTCTTTGAGCTAATTTATGTTTAGCTGTTGGACAACAGTAAAATTTATACTCACAATTTTTCGTATTATTCGCACAATTTTTGACACAGCATCTAAGATGACCCATTATATCAAAGATTTCGATGTATTACACGTGTATATTTGTCCGGTATGGTAGCTAAATAAAGTTCCACATTTCTCCGACTCGCGCGCACGATCGTTCGTCATTTCCCCCACTACTCTGACACACAGAGCGAATTGCAAGTCTTAATTTAACAGCCTCACTCAACAATAGTAAACTCATTACGATTCTTGAGCCTCACTTATGAGGACTACTGTGGACTATCTTTCATAGTAGTTAGTAGTTCAAATAACGCTACAGCTATACATACACTGCTGCAAAATGCTGCTTGGTTTACGATAATCCACAAGAAGCGTCCAGCTGCACCAAAATGGATTTCGAGTGCGACCTTCGCGCATGCTCAGTTTTTGACACACATTAGACAAAAGGCTTGAAATGCTTGCTTTGAGCAAACCTGCTGGTGGCGCTTAGTAGACTTTGCTTGTGATACGACGGCCCGGGTTCAAATCCCGTCAGTGGCGAGAGAGATAATATATTTTTTAAGGTTATGAGTGTAAAATTTTTTCTTCATTTTGGGCGTGCCTTGTGTTAGTTTTTGTTGTTTGCGCCCCCGCGTGAAGTGAAATAGTCGACGTTTCATCGTTTCATCATGCGCGAAGCTTTGCAGTCGAAATCCAATCTGGTGCAGCTAGACTCCTAAGTTAATCCACACGATCAAACAAGTCCGCGTAAATATATTCAAGCGAAAACAGAGACATGTCCGAGCAAAAAGTATGTAAACTAGTTTAATACATATATGTGTTCGACGGACTTTTGAGGAAATGCGCCTGTATACACTATGCAGGTAGGCTCGTGTGTACATATATCATAAAACTGGCTACACACGCATTTAATAACTGTACGCGAACGCGCGTACTGGTGCAGGTGAAGATGCTAGCTATTTTCTTCGCTTAAATGTACAATGTACGCCAGTACTAGCACGCTTGTAAGTGTATTACATGTATCTGATCTGTAGTCCCCGTTCCACAAATACATTTGTAAGGGTTGTTGTACTGTATTGGTTTATTTTGAATTTGTAGCTTGTGCCGATCTAAAATGGTTGCTAAATGATGAATATTTTATGCTTTATTGTGTTTTGTTTTCTATTTGAAGTCAAGAATTATCTGTAGTTTGGACTAGTTGGACTGTAAAGGATCTTAAAATACTATCAATCATAAGCCAACTTTTGGTGAGTATTGTAGGAGAATTACTTTATACGTGAGACGTTCAAAAAAGCGCATGCCCTTTTTGTCATTTTTAACGTGTTACGTAGATGTAGACAACAGGCGGCTAGCGTCATGGTTCCACTTTAGCTCTGACATTGTACGCATGCGCCCATCAACAGCTAAATAACAAGTTGCGATCCGGCAGCCCTAAATAACAAGTTGCGATCGGTCAGCCGGGGTATTATTATGGATTTGCATGGCCCTCCGCTCGCTACGGGGGCTCAATCAACAACAACAAACCAAGTGCTGACCAAAACTAACCCAAGACTAACCTTAAATTTAAAAAAGGTAAATTAATAAAAAATAATAAACATCTGTCGCGACCGACGGGAATCGAACCCGCAGCGCAAGAATGACAGGCAAGCATCTTGTCCCCTACACCACCGAAGCGTTGTAGTAATTTTACTAGAACGTAGAGACATGCCTGATAAATGCCAATGACAAGAACAATTAGGTGTTTTTCTTTCACCTGCACTAAGTACACCTTTTGCACCAACCCTTTTTTTTCCCCGGTGCACTTGCACTGATTGTCATTTAGTGCAGCACTTTCTCCACCGACTATTTTGTTGGTGTAAGTTGGTGCAGGATGGTGGGACAATGGCGACCTGGCGGAAAAATAGTAAACAAATCAAAACTTAACCTATAATTTTGTTAAGCTGTTGCTGCCCAAGGCAATTTTGTATGAAAATCATGAAAAAGGCAATAATACCTTGCGATCACAATGGTGAGATTGCTTTTTCTTTCGCTCCTGCACGATTATTTGGTGGAGCTACACTGACGTACACCAAGTGCAGTTGGTGTAGGTGAAGGAAAAACACCTATTGATAGCCGCATGTGTACAAATGTCAGAGCCAAAGTGGAATCCGTGGCGCTAGCCGCTATAATATAGACAGCTGACACCTGAGAGTGACACGTGACAGAGACTGAGAGACACGTGACACAGACATGAACATTGTTATTGTTATTGGTAATTATACATTTTTAATATTTTAATTTTTTATTAGTTATACAAGAAAAATATACACATATATTAGAGACATATTATTAAAATTTTTATTATTTTACTGATGCATTTTTGTGTATTCATTATAACACATTAGGACAATTTATTAAAAAATACTTATACATATTAACACCATAGTACCGGAAGTAGTTATACTTAATAGTTAATAAGCTAAGAAAAACATAAAAACCTGTACACATCCTTCTTTTTTAAATATAATTGCTATAAGATCAAAAACATAAGTACACTAATCATATTTTAAGTTAAATTAGAATCATCCCAGTCAGGGAAAATATCATTTGATTTGTATTTATAATTATTAGAACGTTTTTTATGAAGATAAAGATTTCTAATTCTAATAAAAGGTGTATTATTGAGGTGTTCTGTTTTAATTTGCTATACTTTAATTTTTTATGCATGAAGCTGATTGTTTTTTTAATTTTCAAAAACCACTGAATCAATTTTTTTATGTATATTTTAGACAAGCAAAATGGTGTACATTCATTTTCCCGCAAATTTTACTGAGGAAGAATTGATGCTTCAAGCTAAGTATGCCAAATTAAAGAAAAAGAAAAAAGCTCTAACGGCCTTAAAAGCCCCTAAGCCGGAACCTGAAAAGCCAGCAGTTCCCAAAAGGCCAACAGAAGCGAGAGATGCAAGGGAGGTTGCAAAGAAATTGATAAAATCCGGTGTTATACCTGCGATTACTAAACAGCAGAAACAACCTGAACATGGCTTTAAAAGACCGAGGGGCTTAGAAAGGAAATTAATTTCTGAAAGAACTGTTAGTGGGTATCAACCTTTCTCTGCAATTCAAATGGAAGATGGTCCAGATAATCCAGAAAATAAGCCTCCCAGGATCAAGAATTTGTATGACAATTTTGAAAACGTTCGAGAAAGAGAAGACATCAGTGTAGTTGAAAAACCCAAAGATAAGCCCGAGAAACCTAGAACTGGTAATACTATCTATGTATCTGGCTATAAGATTACCGAAGAGTTTCTTAAGAAGCACTTTACCACAATGGGGAACATTATCAACATTTCCATGGAAATAGAGAAAAACAGGGGATTTGTCACCTTCGACAAGACAGATGCTGCAGGTAGGGCCATTGCAGAAATGGATGGTAGCATGGTATCCGGTATCCAACTACAAGTATCTCTAGCAAGAAGGCAGCCACAAATTGAACCAATCAATGAGTCAACATCGTCAGTTGCTTGGACAACTTTGGCATCAACTAACTCGCAGAAAGGCAACCACAGAGACAAAAGAGACTTGGTATCATATGATGATATATTTGACGAATAAGTACATTTCATAAATGTAATGTAGCTATATAGTGAGATATATAGTAAGGTTAGTTTAGTCTGATATATATGTATTCAAAACAAACTCCTTTATTGCCAACAAGATCACCAGCAGTGAAAAAGCAACATCATTATAAAAATACAAAAGATTGACGCAGTACCTTGCAAATACACAGTAAAACAACTGCATACAATGAACTTGAATTAAAGTGACATATAAAATTATTAAACATTATGTAAAAAATTCAAATTATAAAATTGTTGGTATGATTTGAATCGCTCTCTCCCCCAATGGAACGGATATCCTCAGTTATTGGTATGCTTTGATGCAGGGTCGTAGCAACATTGTTTTCACTTGAGGGGAGGGGTGAAATCTGGCGCCCTTCAAATGAAGAACCCTGGTGTCGGCGCCTCACCTGAGCCTAAAATTAAAATAAAAACCAATTCATTTTGCATTACCAAAGACTTAGATATATCTACCTTATATCGAAAGAGATTTTATCTTCTACCAATTTCAGTTTATAATTTTCTTAAACATTTTTGGGTGAAATTAATAAAATATACATTTTTAAAATAATATTATATATTCTGAATGAATTTGAACGATTTTTTGACCAATGACCGTTTAATTTTGTTTGCTCTTTGCTTGTTTTGGAGCCCCTGTAAAGTGGCGCCCTGGAGGGGAGGATCCCCCTCCTCCCCCCTGTTAGTTACGGCCCTGCTTTGATGGCCCTATAATATGGGCCTTTTTTTTAAGACTATGCATGGTGGGGTATACAACATCATGTCCCCAGCATAACCATCATGGTTAGCTAGAAAAAGATGCTGGTTGTTTTTTTTTTACAAACACTACTAGGGAAACAAAATATAGGGATAGGATGATTAACAATTCTAGTTGTGTGAAATATTCTCTGCATGATATTCTAGGATGTTGGCATAGCATATTTCTGATAAATCTTTTTTGGGTATTGAATATTTTTACTACATCTTTTGATTTGATGACGCCTAAAGGAATCCATGAATAAACCCAAACTAGAAAAATTTTAAACTAATAAGTGTTCCTGAATTGTGCAATCTGCATACAACAGCACAAACTGATCATGTTTGATTGAAGGTCGAAGATGTTTTTCTCCGTTAAGATTTCCATCAATGTTCAGACCAAGTAATTTTAGGGAATCTTCCACAGGGGCCTACCCATGATCCATTCTTGCATATAAAGACATTTTGTTCCTTGTTCTCCCTGACCTTACTGAAAACAATTAATCCTATTTGGTCAGTGTTAAGCTTTAAGCAACTCTTGTTACACCAGTCCGACATTTGCTCCACCACATGCGAGCAACCCGAAGACAGCCCGAGCATAGATGGATCTGCCAATATCGCAGTAGTATCATCATCTAGCCCCAAACATATGCCTTGCAGCTCTCTTCTGAAAAATGAACATGCTCTGAAATAAATGCCTTAAACATGAGCCCCAGAAGCATATAATGTACGAATCACAGCTCTATAGTTATTTTAACCAAATTTAGTGGCTTAAAGAAGTGCGAATACAGAGAATGTTATATTGTCTTGCAGAAAAATGTGTGTAGAAAACAACTGCCTTATTAAGGAAACGTTTTTCTAAGATAGTAAGCCTGTAACAACAAAAAATCAATCACATCTTAAATGCTGCAGGAACCATTATCTGGTTAACAATTGATGGAATTCCTATTGTTATATAACATCAAAACCAACGGAGGTGAGATAGGCAAAGAATCCACATTCTCCACCACTGCTCTGCTCAAGGTGCAATAATTGTGGGTACTTCATCTTCATTTTCTGTAGCTGAGCGAAGACAATGGATTTATATTGGTCAGTGCAATCCCTCCATTACTGAAAAAGATATTACTGACTACATGAAGGACAGTTAAAAGAGATAATGGATGTTAAGTGCTTTGTATTGGATAAGAATGAAGATGTGTCCTCTTTTAAGATAGGAGTGAAAGAAAGCGTTGTAAAGGGGCTGTTAGATCCAAATTTGTGGCCAAAAGGAACTGCTTTTAAAGAATTTCTTCCTAGAAGGCAATCTAAGAGGTCAAATTTTCGTCAGACCAAACAGAGTCCAGAGAGTTAACTGTATTTTACCAGAATGTCTGTGGTTTAAAAACCAAATTAAAAGATTTTATTCTCTCTGTGCAGTGATATCTGAGTCTTACAGTGTAATTACTATAACTGAACTATTTCCCAGTGATTACGTAGTGTACCGTACCGACCGTGATTGCATCAAGAAGACCAGGGGCGGCTGGGGCGAAGTGCTCGCCGCGGTACGACGTGAGTTTAAGTCTAGAGTAGTTGCAATAAATAACCCTGGAGTGGAAGAGGCCTGGGTGGCTGTGCTGGTGGGTAAGTCATATTGTTGCATTGGTACAGTATACATTCCTCCTGACATGGACGCATCTGTTTATAGTGCCCATATTGAATCTGTGGGGAAGGCTCATGATCAGTTTAATGGCATTCTAGTTGTCGGAGACTATAACCTACCAAAGTTGGAGTGGTGCGCACTATACTGGGTTACTTCCTGGCAATGTTGGTGGTGATTCTGAATCCATAGTGTGTGATAATATGGCATATTACGGTCTTGTGCAGTATAATGATGCCAGGAATGTGAACGGTAGAATTTTGGATCTTTCTTTTTCGGATTTGGAAGTTCAGTCAGTTGGTGGAACTTTAGGATTAGTTGTACCAGATGTTCATCATCCTCCACTAGAAATATGTATTTACACAGATTTTAGTGAGGGCTTAAAGCCTGAAGGTAGTTGGTCTTATGATGTCAAGAATGCAGATTATTACAGATTAAATCAATATTTTTTAACTTTTGACTCGCACTCTCTCTTGATTGGTGAAGTGGAAGTTTTAGTTGAGAGGTTTTATTATGTTTTTTCTGATGCTTTTGAAAAATATGTACCTGTTAAATACAAAAGTGTAAGTACTTTTCCTGCCTGGTTTTCGAGAGAGCTAAAGAATCTTATTTTTAGCAAAAAACAAGCACATAAAAAGATCAAACAGACTAAAAGGCAGGAGGACTACAATAATTTTTCTTCCTTGAGACAACGGTGCCGAGCTTTAACTAAAATTGATTATAGCAACTTTATCGAAAAGTCAGAGAATTTCATTAATGGCAATCCTAAACATTTGTGGAATTTCATTAAAACTAAAAAAGCTGACAGTGATTGTCCCAGGATTATGAAGCTTGTTGATGATAGAGTTGCCGAAAATGGACATGACATTTCCAACTTATTCGCGGACTTTTTTTTCCTTCTGTTTATACTTCTCATTCACAAAATTTATATGATTCTGAATCGATTCCTGAATTTGATCAAGATCATTCTCATACGAGGGGGAAATAAGTACTCAATTTATGTACACTGAAATTCCTTTCTTTAAGTAAAACATTAGAAATTCCTCAGAATTTCCGAAAATGCGCCGAAATTCCTCAAAATTCCTCTTGCGTCTTGAAATCCCCCTTGCATTTCTTGAAATTCCTCGGAATTCCTCGAAATTCCTTGGAATTCCTCATAGTATTATGGAACTTCCTCTTTTATTTCTTGCAATTCCTCGAAATTCCTCCGGAATTCCTCATCCATGTATTGCAATTCATTCTACATTTATTAAAATTTCCTAAATTTTTTCAAATTTATTTAATGAAAAGATTAAAATAAAAATCATTATTTGAGAAATATTTTTAAATTTCTCTAGAAGTAGCTTATAAAAGCCAGGCTATTTGACTGGCAATAATCGTTATCATTTTGGATAATATTCGGGCTTGGATTTAGTTTTTGTTGATAACTTATAGATTCGCCTATAGATACCTATTAATATTCATTATCTGGATGAAAATTAGTGTCAAACTATGTTATGCCACAAAAATTCCTATAAATTGGAAAAAGGGTAGGTACTTATTCTATATATAATAACCGCAAGATATTAATTAATAGTAAAAGGCTTATTCCTCGGCTTATTCGGATCAAGTTCAAATGCAAAACATATTTTTAAATCTGGGGATAAGGCTCATGCTCAAAACTATCGACTCATTAGTATACTTTCAGTAATGCCTACACTGCTTCAACATGGTGTTGAGCTAGAGCTCTCTAGCGTTTTTGAGAAGTTTTTGATATCTCGGCAGCATGGGTTAATTTCTGGCCGGTATGCAAACCTGTTTTTATACACCAATTACATCTCTGGTGCAATAGTGGCAGGAGTTTCATGCTATTTACATGCACTTTAGTAAAGCATTTGCCAAAGTTGATCATATGCAAAGTGTCAGTTTATGGTAATTCAGGGTCGTTATTAAAATGGATGAAGTTGTATCTTACAGACCAATTACAACAAGTCATGGTGGATAACTTTTTATCCAAGTGAATTGTGTGCTACTTCTGGTGTGCCACAAGGCTCTCATCTTGGTCCACTGCTTTTTAATCTTTTTATAAATGGCATAGGTAGTAAATTAAAGTCAAATTATCTACTGATGATTTGAAAGTATGCTCTAAATTCTAAATGAACCTGAACTTTGGATATAAAGAATCTTCTGGATGATGTCGCTCAAATATCCAGGTGGCGCAGCAAGAATGAAATGAAATTAAACAGTGGAAAATGTTTTTCCATCCGTTTTGGTAGGTTAAGAACTGAATTTCCATTGGCTTATAGCCAGAATGACATCCTTTTGAAAAAAGTAAATGCTTGTTAAGGATTTGGACGTCTATTTTGATAATAAATTGACATTCACAGAACATTATGATAAAATTATTGGTCGTAGAAAACAATGATGGGATTTGTTAAAATAATCTGCCAAAACTTTACTCATATTATCACCTTTATAAGCACACAACTGAAGTGAAACTTCTGAAAGAAATATTAGGAATTGAGTTTTTATTTTTTAAGCTTTATGCTCAACTTTTGTCCCACTTTTGTATTTTTTTTTTCTTCTGTTTTTCAACTTTTTTTTCGCCGAAAACCGCGTTTCTCTAATTTTTTTTTCATTAATTATTTATCTTTATTTCGTTTTATAATACTTTTATTAAGTTTCCGAACTATTTTTTCTTTTCTTTTTTTTTCATGTTTGGGTTTATAATACTTTTGTTAACTTTCCGAACAATCCTTTTTTATATTATTTTTTTCCTATTTCGTTTTATAATACTTTTATTGACTCTCCGAACATTTTTTACTTTTTTTCAATTTTACCCCATTTTTTCAAAAAACTTTGTTTTTTTTGTCATAAAGCATTTTTCCCCATTATCGCCATCCCCCACCTCGTAGTTGAACTCCTTCGCCTTTTTTCACGGAAAACCGCGTTTCTCTAACTTTTTTTTAATATTATTTTTTCTTATTTCGTTTTATAATACTTTTATTAAGTTTCCGAACAATTTCTTACGTTTTTTTCATTTTTTCCCCATTTTTTCGAAAAAATTTTGGTATCTGGGGTGGTGAGGGGTTGGGGGGGGGGGGGGGGGGGTTAGCTCTCCCCCCCCCCCGGCCCCCCGGAGCCGTTGCAGAGGTAGCGGCAAAAACGGTTTTTCCCCAAAATCCCCCCTTAAACTAGAGCCCCGGTCCCGCTCATACGGTCAAAGGTAGCACCCTGTGAGACGCGCACCTGCCATAAAAATTTCGACCTCGTAGCTCTTCCCGTTCTCCCGAAATTAATTATTTTAGTTTTTTCTGGCCGAACGAGGGGGATGCGGGGTCGAGTTATCGTCCAGAATCCTCATTTTACCCCGGCTACCTATATGTCTTGAAAATTTCAACCCTCTAGCTATATTGGAACATTCTTAATTAAAGAGGCGTTTTACTTTGATAAGCGTTTAATTTTTTCTGACTTTACTCTCGATAAAGAAGTTTCAATTCAAAAATAAAAATAAAAAACACGTGTCGCCACCCACGCAAAACGAACCCGGGTCGCCGTATCCCAAGCACAGAATCTGACCACTGCACTAAAAGACCTGTTAAAAGCAATTCATTAGACCCTAAAGACATGGGTAAATTCCATGCCATCCCGAGATTTTCGAGTAGAGCCGAGAGTAACGAGAAATAAACGGTATTCTCTTATACCACAGCAGTGAGCGAGGCCGCGTGACTTTCATATTGGTCGCACTATCACACGTCTCAGGGTACGAACATAGTGCACCGCTTCTCGCTAGCCGGCTTTTACTCTACCCGCTTGGTCAACCTGCGCGATTGTAGCAGGTGATGGTCATATAGCACCGCTTCTTGCGTGAGTGTTTCGCTTCAGTCGCTTCGTTTCAGTTGGCATCTTGGAGCTATCTCGTGAGGACCTGTTATGAATTTTATTAGCCAACGATAATGTTTCTAATAAATTAAAACAAGAAAGAACAACTCACGTTCATGAAATTAATAGGTCTCGCCCAGAAGTTGGTGAATACCATACCCCAGATAACCCAACTACAGATTCGAAAGCGCATGAAATATCGAATCTCGTTTTATGACGCGTCTATCAGCGGAGTTGAATTGCCCGCACAAAGTAGTTTTAAACCTGCGACTGGCAATTAGTAAATGACTGGCCGCACCAATAACCAATTTTATTTATGTATATGTTGAGTATCATTATGGTATATTGTGCAACAAGTGCTGAAAATAAGACTTTTCACACCAATGAGATAGTTTGGGCACGAGCCGTAGGCGAGTGTCATAGAGTCTCATGAGTGTGAAAAGTCTTTTCAGCACGTGTAGCACACTATTTTTCTACGACTGCTATATACAAGGTGCCCCCACTGGGAGTGTGGTAGAATTAGTATATTGTGCAACAAGTGTTGATTATGTCACTCGCCTATGGCTCGTGCCATCAATCTTCACACTCGTGTGAAAAGTGATTTTCACACGCGTTCCATACTATACTTTTCCTACGACTGCAAATAATATTGATATTATATAATATTTATTATAATATAATATACCAAGCATCTTGTCTTTAAATTAAAATTTATAGTTTACAAAGATCATATAAACACTTCTACAGCAATTTGTGTAACTAGTTGATGATTAGGTATTGAGATGCCAGGGCTGGGACAACGCCCTACCCGGGGCGCCCTTTTAGGGTTTCGTCCCTCATTCTAGGGTTTCGCCCTTAATTTTTGGAGTTATTCTTTTCATAACTTTGGAAAAAGGCGCCATTCCCTCGGGGGACCCATTTTTTACATATTAGGAAAAGAGAGCATACGGGGGTGAAGCCCTAAATTAGGGCTCCTTGAGGCCCATAGCTCTGAAATGGGGCCCCTGGTACGGGGCCCATTTTTCACAGATTTTAAATGGGGCCCTCGAGGAGCGAAGCTTTTGAATGGGGCCCCCGGTGTGGGAGCCTCATATTTGACACATTTGGAAAAGGACCCCTTGGGGCGAAGCCCTAAAATGAGGCCCTAGGGGGGCGAAACCCTAGAATGGGGCCTATAGTACGGGAGCCATTTTTTACAGATTTAAGAATGTAGCCTCCGGAACGGCGCCCTAAAATTGGGCCCCAAGCCTTAAAAGGGGGCCCCTGGTATGAGAGTCCTTTTTCCTACAGTTCTACAAAAAGGGGCTCCTGGGGGGGGGGGCGAAGCCCTAAAATTGGACCCCCTTTTTTAGAGATCTGGGAATGGAACCTCTGAGGGCGAAGCTCTAAAACGGAGATGAAGCCCTTTAATCTAAATACCTGAATAAGCGTGTGAAATGTCCAGTTTTCAAGAGCAGTTGTTAGTGTGTTTTTGTCTATTTTCAGGGCAGAAAAATATATAAATAACTTGCTTTGACATGGGCACCTGAAAAAAGATTTATCGCCAGTGCTTCTGTTTGAACAACGGAATACAGGCACGTATAACCAGGCATGTCACTAGCACATTTAAACTAATTTTATAATTTAATTTAAAAAATAAGATTGAATATGACTCCGTACTATTCCGCTTGTGGTTTTGTTGCGACTTAGAACGCTTTTTCCATACGGGCCCGCACTAAACTGTAGATAGCCAAAACCTGTTCAAGCCATCTACGACCATGAGTCATTCGCTGCGAAGTTTGTTTCACGCATTTAAATTGCCGCTTACGCATCTGTTTTGGGTTATCTGTGACCATACTTCAATCGTTTGTCCCATATCATTTTTTAAAAGCACTTCCGAAATTAAAATATCTTTATCAATTTCCATCCTACGGATCTTAGCTTTGCAATCAATGTTTATAAATATTTCATATTTGCTGAAATGACAGAGCAACAAACTAGAACAATCCTGCGTATTGCACATCAAATGATATCAAACACCGAGCGGGTTAAGCGGTATGCGAGAAAAAGAAATAAAAATTCATTCCGGTAAAAGCTGATTAAGCAGGTTGAAACAGGTTACAGGCGCACTATGGCCACGCGCTACCATTACTTTATATATTTTTGTATCGCTAGTCTGCCGCGATGAAACGAGAAGCGAGAAGCGGTGCACTATGGACGTACCCTTACACGCGTCTGGTCTCGCCGCTATGCCGCGACATAGGCGCCGCGCCGCACAGTAGAACGAAGCAATGTAAATAGGTGGACATTGGCGATTTTTGAAAATTATGATTTTCTCCGACCTATTTTATATTTTTATATTGTTAACATATTGCTGTTTTTAGAAAATACCTTAATATGGTTGTGGCTACCTACATCGTGGAAAAAAGTATGTGATTTCAATGGTAAAGGTATATTGGTTAAATATGACAAAATATTTACTATTTTTCGGTTCCCCAAAAAAGGTGTTTTACAAAACTCACAATTTACACTTTGCGGCATATTGAAACTAATATATCTGTGAATTCTTTAGTGTATAAATATTGTTTTTATACTATCTCTTTTATCTGTGGTACGAGATTTCTCTTATCAGTGATTTCGTTTCTGAATTATTAAGTTTTTTTGGGTTTTAAAAAAATGGCTTCAATTGGCTAAGCTAAAATTAGGCGTTTTGGTATAATCAAACCTTACCTAAATAATGCCCACAAAGATTGGCTGCGACCACTTGCGACCCCGCGAAATAATCGCATATTACGCATTAGGTGCATAAGACAGCTGAAGTCAAAGATTGTGTGGAGTAAGGAACGTTTCTAATTTACAGATACAAAAAAAATAGTACAAATAAAAGTTACGAGATACGGGGTGGTGTATATTTTAAAGGTATTTTCAGTTATACAGGGTGTCCCAATATAATGGTACCGATATTAACTTTGACATTTTCAATGGGACAACATGTAGATTTATGCATTTTTCGATTCTACGCAAAATTTTAAACAAAAAATCTTCTTCATTTGTTTTTGAAATATCTCGAAAATTTTAAACTAGCGCAAAACGGCTTTAAGGCTCCCATCTTCATTTTCAACTTTCAATCATTTGACATCAATTTCATTTGGTTTTAATGGAAGTGTTGGTTAAACCTGAAGTACCTAACAATATGGATGTCAAATTGTAGAAAATTAAAAAGAAAGGTAGAAGCATGCATAGAAGCCGTTTTGCTGTATTTTGAACAGTTTTCAAGATATAAGATATCGTGAACATGATACAATGAAAACAAGATATGATATAAAGGACTTGATTACGTCACTGGCGAGCGAAATTTTGACTAGTCACAATGCTCGTAACAAAGGAATGACACACGGTTTCTATGGAAAGTTGATAAGTTTGCCAAGGAAACATTACATATTACATGCCAGCATCTATGAACAAACTTCTCATGCATGGAGCCGACATAATAAGACATTTTATTTTCCCTATAGGCAATCTTTCAGAAGAAGCAGCAGAGGCGAGAAATAAACATTTTCGCCATTATAGAGAGTTCCATGCAAGAAAAAGTAGTAGGATATTTACAAACGAAGATATTTTACATAATCTAATTCTCTCATCAGATCCATTCATATCTACTTACCATAAGATTAAAATCTGAGAACAAAAACCAACTATCATGACAGAAGAGGCTCTTTCCTTAATTAATTTTAAGTAATTTTTAAGTAAATTTTCGTATTTTTCATAAGAGGTCCTTATGAAATTGAGTCTTATAAGAAATCTTTGATTTTAAATAAACATACCGAGTTGCATATTACTGAATAGGAAATAAACGATCATTTCAACAATGTTAGAATCTAATACTGCGGCCATAAGGAAAAACACAGTTGATGATGGTTGAGAGGAACCGAAACGTTGAATTGGAGTTCTGACAGCACTGCCTTTTAGGGGTGAAAAACTGCTACACAAAAGCATTTCTCGTTTTTTATAAGCTTTTGATATAAAGCCTGAAAAAATTAAAAACTAAAATGTTAAATATCTTTTCTTTTGCGGATGTATTCGGAAGGCCTAAGAATATTTTTAGTGTTTTATTTAAGTAAGCTTTAAATTGGGCAAATTTGCCACATTTAAACTACATATTTGCTATACCTTACGATTTTTAAATCGTTACGGTAAACCTCTAATCTTTATGAATCTTAATCACCCTGTACTCTGTATTACGTCAATTTTTTAATCAAAATTGGAAAAAAGCATCTTATACTGTTATCAAACAAAAATAACTAATTCAAAATAATAAGACCAAAAAATTATTGCGAATGTCCGCGAATGTCCGGGTTTTCCTATACTTCGATCTACTGTGCGCCGGCGCTCTGGCTTTCCAAACATATTGAAGTAAAAAATTCATCCGAAATTCCTCGAAATTCCTCCGCAATTCCTCGAAATTCCTTTGAAATTCCTCGTAAACAACTCGAAATTCCTCGTGAATCTCGAAATTCCTCTTGAAGAATTCGAAATTCCTCGTGAGCAACTCGAAATTCCTCGAAATTCTCCTTGTATGTACACTAAAATTCCTCACGTATTTCCCCCTCGTTCTCATATGTTTCTCAGTGCAATTGAAATAGAGAAAGCATTGAATGCGCTTGATGTGTCAAAGCCTATAGGCCCGGATGGAGTTCCTCCAGCTGTTTTGAAGTTTTGTGCTCAATCTCTTTATTTACAACTTAGAATAATGTTTAATAAATCACTGGAAATTGGTGAGTTTCCTGCTATCTGGAAAAAATCATTTGTAGTACCAGTCTTCAAATCCGGTGACAAAGGAAATGTCAGTAATTATCGACCTATCAATATTCTCTCTGCTCTTCCTGAATTGTTTGAACATTGTATTGAGATAAAGCTTAAGAGATTTTTTGAGAGAATTGTGATATCGAGGCAGCATGGTTTCACCTCTGGTCGTTCTGTTGACACCAATCTCTTCTTATATACGAATTTTATTTCTACTGCAATGGTGGAAGGTGTTGAGGTCCATGCTATTTACATGGACTTCAGCAAAGCTTTTGATAGAGTGAACCATGGTGTTTTGATTAAAACAGAGTTCTATCCACAATACCGAAACAGAATTTTTGCACTCGACGCGCGTTTCGC
>MU182657.1:0-64485 GCA_016904865.1 Pissodes strobi | reverse complement strand
AGAAACAAGGCACCTATAAGGCCGATGGCTGCAGTTGGCACGTGGACTACCAAGTTGCCCCCAAAATCCTTGATCGCTACTCTATGTTCAACTAGCGTGCCCATCGTCATCCAGCCGTAGTTGCTCCAGCACCAACACATCAAGATCGGGATAAAAAAGGCGCTTGTTAGAAACGTCAATATCAGCATCGGTAGCTGGTGTAGTCGCGCTACTAACATGCTTGACGTGATGGCTGTTCCGAGGAGGCACGACGAGAAACCTAAAAACAGATAACTGAAAATACATGGAAACTAAATATGTTAGGTAAAAAATTATGAACAATTTGGCCTTTAATGATAAGGGTATCCTATACTCGGTTTCCTAATGCGAGATAGCAATAATGTACCTATAATTTAAATAATTTAATATGCAAACCCCTTGCAGGATCGTCGCAATATTGGAACCACTTATATAGACACACCCTTCATCTTCAATAATATTCATATTTTTACAACAGTGCGGTGCACTTGGTATGCATGAGATATTTATGTAAAAACAGCAATTTATTCTTTTATCTATATACATACTTAGTACAAATGCTTAAGAATAAATTACAGAATTGAATACATACTTTTTAACAATAATACATTGTATCCCATAGCAATTATTGTCAAAACAGTATTGAGGTATAATATTTATTTATTTAAAAATTTTCATTCAGTCGTCAGAAAATAGTCCAATATCTGAGGAACCGTCACTCATCCATGGCTCTATTAAATGAAGAGAAAAGGCTGTGTGCATGTAAGAAACATTTTTTCTTCTTCTTTAATTACGTGGTTTATGCACTTACACCATTTCTCTGCGATTACTTGTCTCAAGGCTTCATGGAAATGTACTTGAACATCTTTCATTTTGTAAGAAATATCTGCCTTGCGACATATCCTTTTACTCGAGCCCATATTAACTCTATAGGGTTCAACTCGCAGTGGTAGGACGAAAGCCGAAGTACTATAATATTCCGTTTTTTGCCATTTCGTCAATAGCATATTTTGTGAAACGGTCTTTATGTAAACGTACAATTGCTGTATACAGTTTTGCAGATGACAGTACCCTTGTCTCCCAATTTAGATCGGAGAAACCTTTACCAGCGACTAAGACATATCACCGTATACAGGAGCGGATTATCAAGATCTGGAGAGGATTCGAACATGGAGCGACAGAAATTTGGTCCAGTTCAATGCAGCAAAAACCCAAGCGACCACGTTTACCAAGAAAGCCAATACGGCGGGCCCTGACATCATTATGGCAGGCTCGAGCATTCCTCCATCCTTGTCAATCGGGCTAATGGGAGTCTCGGTTAACAGCAATATGCCCTGGCATGACCACGTTAAACCCGCCTAAGCCTGTCCCAAGCCAGGTTGAGAAAGGGTGAGGGGCAGCAGTAACAACCTCGTTAAAAAAACAGGGTTCATCTGACCCGGATGATAGCACCCTGTAAGGGCCCCTGCCATGGTACGGCGAAACTGCTGCCTTGTAGAGGAATATTGGTTGAACAAAAATAACCTGGCCCTGGTTGAGGCGTTAGGCCAGCGACCTATCACTCGGAAAATCAGATAAATGCTAAAAAGTCTATACTTCGCCTCGGAATATCGGACGGATCTACCAGGAAAAAGAAAAAGGCAATGAAAAGGAACATGAATATAGGAACTTGGAATGTACAGGGCAGCAAAAACAAAATAGAAGAAGTAACCAACGAACTGGAAAGATTAAAAATAGAGATTGCAGCCCTGACAGAGACAAAGAAGAAAGGACACGGAACGGAATTGATTGGGAAATACGTATTAACTGTTTAGTGGTGTCCCAAAAGATACCCGCGCTAAAAGAGGGGTTGCGATTGGCATTCACAAGAAGCTAAAGAGGTACATTACGAACTGGGAGCCTATTAATGAGAACATGCTGAAAATGAATGTTACACTCTTCGGTAGAAAAATAACCATACTCGGCATCTACTCTCCATCAGATGACGAAACGGTAGCGGTCAAGAATGAATTCTTTGAGAAGTTGAACGAAGTAATAATGAAAATTGGATCAATCAGAGAAAATATTATGTTGGGAGATTTTAATGGTCGTACCGGGTCGAAGTTACACGACATTGTTATCGGGCCCTACGTAGAAGCTGTTACGAATGACAATGGCGAACGATTAATCGACCTTTGTGAAGCAAATGAGCTCAGGATAACCAATGGGGTTTTCAAACACAAATGTATACACAAATACACGTGGGAACAGCACACGAGGCAAATTAGATCGATCATTGATTACCTTATCATAAAACAAGACACAAAAATTCAGATCCAGGACTTAAGAGTGCAAAGAGGTGCTGAATAGCGATCTGACCATTATTTGCTTAGATCGAAATTGTACATACCTAAATGGAGAGAAGACCGAGTACAGACGGATGTCAGTAGTACGTCAGGGACTGAAAAAGCTGATTACCCTAAATATAATCTGGAAAGCCTCAATCAGGAAAGCACGAGATATTTATACCAACGAAGACTTGATCAATACCTTACGGAACCAGCAGAATCATTTTATGACACTTACAATAATACCGTGAAAAGCATCCACAAAGCGGCAAACGAAGCACTGGGGATCAAAGGTAATGCAATGAGCAGAAAATTATGGTGGTCAAAAGAGGTCGAAGATCTAGTAAAACTTAGGAAGCAGAAATATTTGAAATGGTTGAACACAAAAAGTCCAAGCGATAAAGAACAATACGAGGAAACCAAGAGGCTGGCTAGAAGAACGATAAACTTTAAGAAAAATGAGCTATGGGTTTCATAAATAAATGGAGATTGATACCTACATTGGTAGCGAAAATGCACTGAAGCATGGAATTTTACAAAATCGGTTAAAAACACTGGAAAAGAGAAAGAGCCCATTCAAATAATAACCACGGAACAGTGGATACAGCAATATCAGGAGCTACTCACAGAAAAAAGACCAGAATACATGGAAGAAACGACCCCAATAATCATACAAAGAGAGCGAGTAGAAATAGAGGAAAGCGACATGAAAGGTGCTTTAAGAAAATTGAAAAACGGTAAATCCTGTGGTCCTGAGGGTATCTACGCAGAACTGCTTAAGGCTGGAACAGCTAAACTATTTGGGCTACTTACCCATGTGTTTAATAAATGTCTAAACGGACAGGAAGTCTCATATCATCTCAATCCATAAGAAGGGAAACAAAGGAAACTGTCAAAACTATCGGGGCATATCTATGACTAGTGCGATAAACCGATTGTATGGAAGAATTCTCAGGGACATGGTCGAGAGGGAATATAATGAAGAGGAGGAACAGAGTGGGTTCCGTGCAGGAAGATCATGCAACGATAACGTTTTTTGCATGAAGCAAATAATAGAAAAAAGAGTAGCTACTAACCAGGAGACGCATATACTCTTTATAGACTTGACCAAGGCTTACGATAGCATACCATGGGAGACACTAGCTGACATCAACATCAGTCACACTCTAATTACAGCAATTAAAAATTTGTACGCAGAATCAATCTCAAAAATTGAAACAGGTAACTTACTATCGAGACCGTTTAGAGTTACGAAAGGATTGCGCCAGGGATGTTGCATTTCACCGACACTCTTCAAGATCTATGTAAAGAAAGCTTTGTTCAAATGGAAACAGAAATGTCATGGAAAGGGAATACCTTTGTCAGATAGGACCATTTACTCTTTGCAGTTTGCAGATGACCAAGTGATACTAGCGGGCGACAAAGAAGACCTGGAATACATGACCCGTAAGTTAAAGGAATCGTAAAAAGAATGGGGCCTGCCAATGAATGTACAGAAAACTAAATATCTGTGTGTTGGTGGAGAGCAAAGCAACCTTCGGATTGACAACAAAGAATAAATAGAAGGATGTTCAGAATATAAATATTTGGGCGTGATTTTTGATCGGACCGGGACGGACGATAGAGAGATCAAAACAAGAGTTATTCAGGCAAGAATAGCGATCGGATGCCTTAACGGGATTTTGTGGAATAAAAACATCAACAAGAGACGGAAATACAACATCTATAATGCCCTTATTAAGACGAGCTTAATCCATGGGGCCGAGACATGGAGGCTGACAGAGCGAAACAGGAAAAAGGTTGAGAAGATCGGCGGGTATCTCAAGTACACAGAGAGTAAGAAACGAGTAGGTTCTAAGACAGATGGGCCTTGAAGACACAATCACCAGGGACATCGAAAGAAGACAACTAATCTGGTATGGCCATGTTCAACGTATGGTGGACACGCGGCTGCCTAAACAAGCAATGAATTGGATCCCAACTTAGCGTAGAAAAAGAGGACGACCAAAAAGAAATTGGAGTGAAGGAATACAGAAGGCTATGAGTGCTCGAAGCCTCCAGGTTGGTCAACGGGAGAACAGAAAGGAATGGAGTATAGAAATCGGACAACGTCGTCGAACGTTCTAAACCGAAGGATATATTTGACCACGTTGCTAACATTGCAAAATCAGCCTCCTAGAAGCTTGGTGCGCTATTTCGCAACAAAAAACTGTATACACCGCAGCAGCTATACTTGATCTAGAAAGCGCAAAGAAGAATAGAATATTGCTCATACATTTGAGGTGCCGCACCGAATCACACCCTAAAACTGCTGGATTCCATTCAGAAGAGAGCTGTACGTCTCGTCGGCGTACGAGATCGCAAATTTTATAGCGCGACTGTAATGTAAATGTGCAGGCTTTTCATATTTTGGGTTAGTTTTGGTTAGCACTTGGTTAGTGTCTAGTTGTTGACCCCCGGAGCGAGCGGAGGGCCATGCATGAAGTGCATAAATAATTGAATTTAAAACGTAACGGGGGTATTCTAGCTAACATTTATATTATAGTCGCCTTATGACAAGGTGTGATCCTGTACGTTAGATACGGACATGCAACCCGGAGTTGACCCGGGATATTGATAGTCTGGAACACTGCAGACATGTGGCCGAGATATCCCTGTATTACAGATATTTGCACTGCAGATATTCCCAGGATTTGGCCCGCTTCATCCCGTCCCCAGCAACGCCTCTGTCAGAGAGTCACGACAGACGGCAAGAGCGCACCCGTTCGATGTACAACTGGAAACACCTAGAACATCGCTTTACAAGAACTCCTTTGTCTGGTGCACTGCATCGCTGTGGAACTCACTCCCAGGACATCTGTTTCCCCCAAATTACAAGCTACAGCTATTCAAGAACCGTGCTAATCAAGATCTTCGCACACACACGGCTCGTCGAGTACCATAGGATTTCTCTTTAGTGTGTGTCATTGCCTTAAAAAACCTACTGGCTTTAAAATGTATTATCCAACCTACGGACCTGCAGGAGTTTTGGCAAAATTGCTGACCTGCAAGACTGTTATTTAACTTGCCGACCTGCAGTATTGTTATTTAACCACCACTCCACTTCCCAACATCAGCATGCCGACCTGCAGGTTTTTTAGCCAACTTGCAAGTAGAAATTGTATCTTATGCCATTTAACACTTTAACTTGCAACTTTTTAAAACCCAACCTGCAGACCTGCAGGTTAGTGAGATATGATTACTATAATATATTTTTCACTAAAAGCACTCTATTGATTCTCCTCATCAAAATGATGCGCCCTCATTAAATCTGTTGAAACGAAAAAATGTGTGATATTTCGTGACGTTTGCTTTCAAATGGATATAATTTTTAACATTTTATAGAACTGTTCAACTTCAGATTAACTATTTTTTTAGTCCATTTTATGGATGGCACAAATGAAAATGAATATACGATTACCTAAAGCCGCGGAACTCAGGTCCGCATTTTTATCTCCCATATATCCATCGTAGTTTACGATCCCATAAAAAGATTTTCTGCCAAATGATAGGCAATATCCCGCAAAACCATACGAGAATATCGCTGTGGCCATTTCGATGATGTTTCGAAATATTATCATAAACGCGTTTTCCACCGGAATGCTTCCGACTTGCACCAGGATAAAACCGATTCTGAGCAGGAGTGCTGGAAAATAGAAAATAATGTTTTAAACGGGTGAAAGGGATGTATACTACAGTGTTTTGCATCTTTTATTGATACACCTTTCAACAACAATCAAAACGTACCCTAGACTACTGAACTAGTCAACTATTTCAATGAATTCGTAAGAAGCTTATAGGTACATCGATTGCAAAAATTCGAGCATGCTCAAATTTTGACAGTTTGATACATATTTGGCAACAAAAGGAGTTTAATGTTCGGCCAATTGCTTGCAGTGAGCCTGGTGGTCCAGTGGTAAGATGGTGTGTTTGTGATACGGTGGCAGACATAACTTTGAGGAGCGATTCACGTCAGCGACGAATCTTTTTTTAAGGTTATGTTTGTAAAAATATATATTTTTTCATTTTAGGCAAGCCTTGGTTTTGTTTTGTTAAGGATTTGTTGGTTGCGCCCCCGTAGCGAGCGGAGGGTCATGCGTGAAGTGAAATAATAGTCAACTTTTCATAGAAATCATCAGGCCCTGGATAAACTAGATGGGTTGTTGGTTGAGAGAGAATTTGAGTTTTCTGTTGTATTTTCACAAAAGAACAACCTATATATTGTATGCTTGTATCGCTCTCCGAATACATGTGTAGACATTTTTTTAGTTAGATTGGAACTATTATTATCCAGATTCCCTACCAAATCGCGACTAATTTTAGCAGGCGATTTGAACGTTGATTTCAAGGATACATACGGTAGAGTTACGTGCGTGCTTTCTAGTGTGCTAAGCTAGTACAACTTGTTAATGAATGTTACCGAATCCACACGTGTAACAGCTAATTCATCAACGACCATCGACTATATCTGCTCAAACTTACAGGAGGAGGTGAATTGTAGCGTCATCGATGCTGCTCTTTCAGACCACCATGCAGTTATGGCGCAACTTCCTATAGAATCAACTAAACTAAAAAAGAAACGAGTACGTAAGAGAATCATGAGTCGTCGTAATTTTGACTCTTTCAAACACACTTCCCACTCCATTGATTGGCAGCAAAATGGCAACACCCTTACTCTCTCCCATAAAAAAATATGTGAAGCGTTTAATATATGTCTCCCTTTTCGTACTATCAACCCCCAAACTAAGAAACGGTGGATTACAAATGGTATACGTGTCTGCAGAGAACTTACGGTGTCTTAATACTCTTCGAAAACACTTTGCTTCCCAACCATTCCTGGCGCAACTTTATTGTGCATACCGCAAAATTTACAAAAATGTCTTAAAAAGGTTAAAAAAAATATTTTACTCCTCCAGATTCCAACGCAAAAAGTAAACACCGTGAAACTTGGAGGATCGTGAATAAGCTCGCTGATCGCTTGAGACAGAAACATCAAGAATCTAAACTGCATCTAAATGATTTAAATGAGCTACTCCTCTGTTGCCTCAAATCTTACCAAAGATATTAACACGCCCGTCGATCCTTTGTCATATCTCCAGTGAGATAAAAAGAATTCTCTCTGCCATCAAAAACAAATCCTCCTCGGGTGAGGATGGGCTGTCTTTGCGGTTTCTCCAGGAACTTCCTCATGAAGCATTCGTGGCCTTTGCTAAATCTATTAATTCCTCTTTTAAATCAGGCTATTTTCCAGACTGTTTAAAGTCCGCAAGAATAATTCCCATTCACAAGGGAGGCGACTTTAGTGATCCTTCTAACTTTCGTCCAGTTTCACTCTTGTCTACCCTCTCTAAAGTAATAGAACAGCTTGTTAAAAAACGGATGGTCAATTTCTTAGAGGCCAATCACACTATTAACATTAAACCATTTGGATTTCAATCTAAAAAAAGTACTTCGGATGCAATTTTCTTTTTCCTGGAATAACTGTTGGCTGGTCTAAACAGGGGTGAGGCGTCTGCGGCAGTGTTTTGTGACATGTCGAATGCCTTCCACTGCATAAGTCATTAAATACTGCTGAGGAAGCTTTCTGTCTGCGGCTTTGGGAGGGTGGCGCTGAAGTGGATCAAATCCTACCTGTCGGGTCGTAGTCAGTCTGTTTCTGTTGGGGAGGATGTATCTAGTGCGAGACCTATAACTTGTGGAGTGTCCCAGGGATCAGTTTTGGGACCCATCCTATTCCTGCTATACATCAACGATCTGATGCGACTCGACATTACGGGCTCTTTCACTGTTTTTACAGATGACACCACAATCTTGTGGAGAGACACTCATGTTTGGAGGCTAAACTCCCGAATTAATTCTGACCTGTCGAAGGTGATGACATGGTGTAATGCTAATCGTTCATGTTTCAATATCTCCAAGATCCACATTGTTACACTTCAAGAGATTGCCATTGGACATCATATAATGGATAGTACCTCTAGCGTTGAGTTTCTAGGTCTCCCTATTGATTCAAACTTAAAGTTTGATTGCCACATTTCGCAACTTACAAGGAAACTTGCGTCTGGCGCATACTGCGTGCGAATCACTTCCTTGGAGAGACAAAAATAGCCAGATCTACATACTTTGTGCTGGTGGAATCGCACCTTCGGTACGGCTTACCGTTTTGGGGAGCATGCACAAAGTGTTTGTTTAGGCAGGTTTTTGTTATGCAAAAAAGGGCACTTCTTTTTCTGTGCCAAGTTCCTCCGGGAACCAGTTGCAGACCGTTTTTTTATACAAAACAGTATACTGACGCTCCCTTGTCTGTATGTTCTTGAGACTATATGCTTGATAAAAAAAAACACTTGTCGAGATTCTCTCCCAATCAAGACATTCATCTGACTCGTCAAGGTAACAATATGAGACTTCCAATACCACATTTTGCTATGGTCCATCGTTCCTTTATGTACAGTGGGATTAAATTTTATAATCATTTGCCACAAGACATAAAACTTGAATCTAATTTAAAAAGGTTTAGAGTTAAATGTCGTGATCTATTGGCTGAGTGCGCTTTCTATACCGTGGACGAGTACTTGAATTATCGGTTTAAAGGGAACTCTCAGCATTATCAAGACCATATGTTACTTTAGAAAATTTCGGTTCCTTTTATTTTGTTTGTTCATTTATGTGTTTATTTTTTAACCCCATCCCATCTGACATGTAAATCTGTTTTATACAAAATTTTATTATTTTTATTTTTCTTCTTTAATTATTTTATACTCATCTAGTATTAACACGTCTGTAGTTGTTGTCCAAGTATTAATAGTTTATGGTTGACTTTTGCAACTTAGCTATACCAACAACCTTTGGAAACCATCTAATATAGTTAAGTAACTTTTATTTTATAGAAGTATCTTTACTGTAAAATTTTCAAATAAGTTGCTTTTGCCTGTATCTTCGCATAAAAGACTTTGCTTTGTCAATTAAATTGTAAATTTATGACAATAAAGCTTTATTGAATTGATACACATGCGCGAATTTTTGCAATCGGTGCACCTAGACTATTTTAATTTGTATGAAATTAGTGTTGCCTTATACCCAGTCCATCTTCAGAGTAGACGTTTCCAAGATCCCGGTCACAGGGCTTCAGAGTTGCGTCCAGCGAATTGATTTCAAGTGGTCTCGAGCTCAGTGGTTGAATGCTGTGGTTGTGATACGGCGGCTTGTGTTCGATTCCCGTCGACTTTTTTTAAATTTTTTAAAAAGTTACGTTTGTTTCTATTTTAAATTTGGGTTAATTTTGTTTGGTCGAACCCCGGAGCGAGTGGGGGAGCGTGCGTAAAGTGAAAAGTAAAACAACTCTGAAGCCCTGTGACCCGGTCCCGGCAGCGTCTTGTCATTTTCAGTGGCAGTTTCTTTTTTTGCATCTACCTAGGATTATATTTTAAAAGCTCAATTTATTGCAAGTATTTCCAAAACCAGTAAAACTGATATTCATAAAACCAAGATCAGTTTTGTTTGTAATTTCATAGACATCAATAACTACGTTTATTTTTATATTCATTGTTCTTGGTAAAGATAAATCATGAATGATCTTGGCAACGCTGCAATAGTGATACGAAACTATCGATAGTATCGGCCATCGATAGTTATCGATAGTCGACTGTCAAACCATCGATAACTATCGATAGTTTTCGATAGTGAAAAATATTGACACTTAGAGAAAACCGTTTATTCTCCGGAAGGCATGGAATTTACCCATGTCTTTAAAGTCCAATGAATTGGTTTCCACAGGTCTTTTAGTGCAGTGGTCAGATTCTGTGCTTGTGCGGTGGCAACACGTGCTTATTTATATTTTTAAAAAGTTATGCTAGTAAAAAGTTTTCCTTCATTTTGGGCATGCCCTGGATTAGTTTTGGTTAGTTTTTGTGGGTTGCGCCTGCGTAGTGAGCGAAGCGAGCATAGGGCCATGCGTAAAGTGAAATATTAGACATTCTAAAATACTTAACAAACGTTTATGCTCCGGAGATTGCCGAGTACAACCAAGTGTAACGAGAAATAAACGGTATCATCTAGCGAGCAGCCATAATGACAATTATGTGGGCGGAACTTGGTTTGTTTGCTATTTAGAGGGTTTGTTTACTATTTTAGAATGTCGAATATTTCACTTCACGCATGGCCGTCCGCTCGCTACGGGGACACAACTAAGCAAAACTAACCCAAATTGAAAATAGGAAACAAACATAACCTTAAAAAAATAAAAAGTCTTGCCACTGAAGGGAATCGAACTCGGAGCATCGTATCACAAGCACAGCATCTAACCACTAGACCTGTTGGAAGCAACTGACAATTGACTGGACCGTGAAGACATTCAAACAAACCCTCTAAATAGTAAACAAACCAAGTTCCGCCCACCCAATTGTCATTATAGTTTATAACCGCTGCTCGCTAGAAGCTACTGGCAATCTAAAAAAGATGTGATCGTGATCAGGATCAGATCAGCTGATGCGTTGATGTTGACGCTGCCTGTAGATCGATTGATGGTGAACTTCCCCTTTTTCATGGTGTTAGAAAGAGTACCCGATACTCAAATTGTACCCGCTTTAAATCGATGTCATATGTCATGTAGCCGGCTCGCGGCGCCGGCCAAGATTATTCTTAGATTTGATGTGGACTGTGGAGGAACGGGTATCAATCGAAGAACAATCGATTGTTTTCGATAGTTAAAAAACTATCGATTGCATTCGATAGCCCTTACTATCGATAGTTATTGCTATCGATAGTTTGGTATCACTACGCTGCAATAATAGGTTTGTTCTAGCATGAAATCTCGGACGGTTTGAAGCCTCCGGAGTTTGCGCATAGCAATAAAAGTGACGCTTATATCGCTATGCGCAAACTCCGGATGGCTTCAAACCGTCCGAAATATCCTGCTAGAACAAACCTATAATTTTAAACTTGAAATCACCTTTCCAACATTGTTGTCGTTTATCATGCACACATTGTCAACCTCCAACTAAATTCTGCTGCAATATTATCACACTAAAACGTCTCATACCTACTTGCATAAAATCCAAACAATCAATGCGCCCAAATTTATCAATCCCAGCGTACAAAATTCTAAATTATATGGCAATTGATTGCGAGAAATCATGAAATATGGCAACAATGTTGCATTGTCTCAAATAAAGATATAGATGCAAGGTTGATAAAGGATAGGTGGCCCGATAACTGTTCTGATCAACGCGTGACGTCATCTGTTGAAAGCCGATATGCGAGAACCTAGGGATGGCACGGTTTTTGTCGATTTGCTCGGCTATTTTTCAAGATAGATATATACTGGACTTAACAATTTAAATCTAGTCAGGGCTAAATAAGCCATATAAATAACACCACCAATTTTCATTAAAACCACCAAAAGGATAGTTAAAAAAAAAATCTGTAAAAGTGCTCTATCCGCGCAAAAATGTTTTCTAAATCTAAATATCTATTTTCCAACACTTAGTCCACTAAACCACTACATGCCTACACAAAATGTTTATTGGAAACTTGTAAAAACACCCCTCAAGAACAGAAAATTAACCAAAGAAAGTAGATATAAAGCATATTTTGCTTACACACATCAAACGGTAAACGCAGGTTCTATTGCCGATCGATTTCAACAACTGACGTCACGACATTCCCGTCCCGTCTGTCGCACCCAGGTTATCGGGCAACCAACCTATCCTCTATCAATCTTGATATATAGATAGGCATAAAATGTAAGTATAAAGACTACCCTACTTGTATCTATGGTAATTGGAAAATTTGATACTCATAGTTAAATTAATACTCATCAGTATATTTTTATTCAAAATACGGTAATTACTGGATATGCCCGAACTTAGAAATTCACGATTTTTTACATTTCTTCTTAAAAATGCATAGACTTCTTATTGTAACTCATTAAAGAAGTAAATTTGGAAGAAAATAAATTAGCCGAAACAAGATTTTTTGCTTTTTATTAACTTTTGTAGCTTTGGTTAGTTTTGCTTAGTTTATGTAAGTGAGAGACAATAAGCTTCTCGCACGCTTTAAGCGCAGTAGGCACCTTCAGGTTATCTTATTATCTTGGATTAGCCGAGGATAGGTTAGATAAGTGATTCAAATTAATTTCAATCTCTTTATTATTGATTAAAATACCATTTACATTGCAGATTGATGCATATTTGTTTAAAACAAGCAAGCCAATTTTCTATGATGGGGTTAATTATTTATTACATTATTGTATATAGCTCCGTTATAATAATTACCCAAAATAATAAAAAAATATGCATAAAATCCTGTTTTCGCCGATCAATTTTCTTTTAAATCTACTTCTTTAATGCATTAGAAGAATACCTATAAAATGTAAAACATCGCGAAATTCAATGATGGGTTAGTTTGAGTTAGCAATAATTCTGTAAAGTTTGCTATATCCCACTGTTACCGAAAATACATTTTTAAAATATCACATCATATAATTCCTCTCAAGAACATCAAAAAAGAGTCGTTTTCCCGTTATATGTTTAGCTAAATTTTATTGTAATGTTATTGCTTGGTACATACTTACTGCAAATTATTCTGACTGCGGATGTTATCGAATCTCCCGCCCATATGTTATTAATTTCTGATCCACTTGATGTTTCATTTGAAAATTCCAATATGTTTTTCGACTCGAAAAACTTATTAACTTGTCTGTCTTCGAAATACGCCATGACTTAAATGTTAGTACCATTCGTTGTCATTACTTGACAGCGAGTGTCAACTTTTCAAATTCTTTTGTAAGAATCTTGAAGAAACGGACGCCATTTTTAACGGAAACAACTTGCATGCATCGAAAATTAATGCTCCGCGCATGAACGACTGAGCTCAATGAATTATAGAAATCTATATTGCCTTACGTTTTTAATGAATAAAGGATGCCTGCGGCCAGATTCTTTTAAAAATATACAAATGATTGTAGCGGAGATAGCCGTGAGAGGGCGCCGCAGTCCAAAGCTAACCAAGGGTGTATCTAGCTGCCGTCCGGCCGTAGAAAAAGTCTTATTTTTAAAGGGCAATAACCCAATTCCATTTATTTTTTATAGGAGTGGATAAGCAATAAATAGACCAAACATTGCAAATTTACGACCGCGAAATGTAAATAAAGAGATTCACATTTTGCATTGCGCATTAGAAAATTAGCGGGCGGCAACTGTTTAGACTACATTAAAACTTGCAGCGTACGCGGCCGAATTCTATCGAGTATCATCGAAGTCGAACGAGGAACGTCGCGGGAGAATTGAAATTAGTTTTACAAAGTGACTATTCGCACCAAACCAATGCCGAATAATCATTTGGCAGATGTTGTAATGTTTTGAATGATGAGCAATGAAATATATTCGCTGAAACACACGCAAGCTGCTATATATCCACTATAATACGGCTCTTAAACCAATTTTTATCATTAAACTTATATTTCACTTCACGCATGGCCCTCACCTGGCTTCGCTCGCTACGTAGGCTTAGCGAACATAAACTAACCCAAGGCATATTAAAAATCAGAAAAAAAAATGCGATTCGACAATCCGACGACGATTCACACTAACGATTATTTTTATTTACAGGTAGTATTTGTACTTAAATCCGATCGGGGCGATCAATTCAATTGGGTAGCTTTTTAAAAACGCCACTTGAGTCGCCGCAATCGCGTACCCAGCAATTTTAGACGCGGCTAATTATAGCTCCAACCTCGTAGCCCAAGGAATACGCTGTTGGAATATTTTACTTTTCGCATGGCCCTTCGCTCGCTTCGGGGGCTCAAGAAAAGGAAACTAAACAGGTGCTAACCAAAACTAACCCAAGAAAATCTAGAAAAAAACAAAAACAGCAACGGGATTTGAACCCGAGCCATCGACTTGGGACCCAACCATCTAGTCACCTCGACCACGAGAGCTCTTGTGACAAACCGATTACATCGCGAAGATATGGCGCGAATGCATTAACGTCTAGCCACTACCGGTAACTTGCTATCCATCGCAAATTTAATAGCGCGACTGTAATGTAAATGTGCATAATTTTCGATATGGCGAAACGAATCCATGTTACTACGTTCTAGCAAAATTTTTGCAACGCTTCGGTGGTGTAGCGTGTTTGCGTGTCATTCCAGCGCTGCAGGTTTGATTCCCGTCGGTCGCGACAGGTGTATTATTTATTGTTTTTTATTTATTAATTTACCTTTTTTTCTTAATTTTGGGTTAGTTTGTGGTAGCCTTGGTTAACACTTGGATAGTTTCCTTTTCATGAGCCCCCGTAGCGAGCGGGGGACCATGCAAAGTCAAAGCCATAATAATACCATGGATAGTCAGTTACCATCTGTGGCTCATGAATATTACAGACCAGTCCGCCTAAATCGTTTAATCGCCTGATCTCTAGACGCTTGTGTTTTTAAATAATTGAAGATAAACGTAATACCCCCGTTCTAGCTAATATTTATTTTAGGTATAAGCCGTATTCGATTGAGAATGGAGATCAGTTCAAAATGAACTGAAACTGAACTGATGATATTTTAGTTCAGTGAGCCAAGGTCAGTAAAAAAAAAGCCGATTGACAATTGACATTTAAATGCCATCTTTTACCTGAACTACTGAGCCGATCTAAGTGATCCCGGTCCATGTTCGGTTCACTTACAGGTGAGCTGGATCATTTCAGCTAGGGGGCAAAGTGATATTTTTACAATCGAACACGAATCAGTTCAGCTAGATCGATCTGAATCGATCCAAAGTAGGGAATCGAATACGGCTATTCTCGCCGAGATAGCCAGTTACCGATAGCGGCTAGACGTTAGTCGCGTATGCAAGCATATTCCTAGGGCTACGAGATAGGAGCTAGAATTACTTCAGCAATTTTCAATTTTCAGCTATTGCACTGTGAACGAGTGTCTCGCGACAGTCTTGATTTTGGCTGCCATCAAGGTCGAATGTTACAAATCTACAAAGTTGTTAAATATATCCTGGTTTTTAGTTAGATAAAGCAAAATATTTCGTAAAAAGTGCATCCAAAGTACGGGCACGTATTACAATAAGTAATATTTCACCTTTCGCATGGCCCTCCGCTCGCTACGGGGGCTCAAGAAAAGGAAACTAACCAGGGCTACCCAAACGTAACCCAAGACATACCCAAAATCAAGAAAAAAACTGTTTAGAAACTTAACCATACAAAAATTAAAAAAGCAACGGGGTTTGAACCCGGGCCGACGCCGATAGTCGCCGAATTGAGACCTAACCATCTAAACCTCTCGACCACGAGAGCTCTTGCTGCAAATTGATTGCATCGCGAAGACATCGAATGCAATCGCTCGGGTCAACGCCACATCTTTTACCACAGTTTATACACTACCAGCTACTAATCTCTACCGAAATCGGAAAGTTGGAGTGTCGGACACTGCGCCTGCCTGGCAGTACCCTGAGCGGTTCAGTTCCACGCGTATATTTAAAATATATGATTCCACGGTCTCGTGATTTTTCAGGCAATGTAATGCCACGAAGCGAACTGAATTTAAAATTAATATTCGCTTTAAAATCCACAACAAATCCGTCCGAAACTACGGCTATCGCCCTAAAAAGACCGGTAATTTTGGATTTTTATACAATTTTGCCATTTAAAATCGTTTTTAAACGGGTTTTAGACGATAAAAAAAGCATATTTTAAATTAAACGAACTGTCAAAAGTATTATTCAGATGTCCAGACGTTTAAAACAATATTAACCCATGGCCCTCTTCTAAAATTTTCACTTGACTTTCCCCAAATCAAACCATGCCGCCGCCGCAAGATTAGTAGGTAGCTTGTGTGCGCTGTGCTTTTACCTTGATGGCAGCTAAAATCGAGACTGTCGCGAGACGCTCATCACTGCGAAGGTCAATATGCAGGCTCGGACTCCAAAATTTGAAATCGTATCATAAGTATAATAATATATTATCATTAGATGAATTTTGGCGCGAGTCTTTACCAGAAAGTATGTTGTATTTAGTTGGGTTAATACATTTTATCGATTCTAGTATGTAACTATAACGTACCAATGACGTTTGGTGCATCTTCTTTTAATAGACAGAACGAAAATGGAAAAAGAAATAATTACCGCACTGGCGATTGATAAACGAAGAGGGAATGAACATGTACTTATGACTTGACACTGAAGAGCTGATTTATTTGCCAGATTTTTTCACTGTGTGTTCTTCAATTCTGGTCCCATTAATGTTGCTCCACATTCCCGATCTTTTGCAAGTTTGAACCTGTCCAATGTCAGCATTAACAGTTCAATTGTATTTGATAAGTTGGCCCATCTCGTAGAAAAGAAAGAACCAGGGCCAGATAAAATTTCCCCATTATTTCTCAAAAATTGTAGCCCAACACTGGCTGTTCCTCTTAAGTTACATCTATCAACTCTCCTTAAATACGGGAAATTTCCTAGCTTTTGGAAATGTTGTCATTTAACTGCAGTCTGGAAGAGTGGAGACAGGGATGATATAGAGAATTACCGTCCCCAATCTGGTATTGATTGCATGGCCAAGGTTTTTGAGTCGATTGTTGTCGACGTACTGATGCCTAAGTTCAAAAATGTTATATCTGAACATCAGCATGGTTTTATGGCTGGATGTTCCTGCCAAACGAACCTCTGTTTGTACCCAAATGATTGACTCTATATATTTTGATTTTGCTAAGGCCATTGATGGGGTTCACCACAGAATTCTAATTTTTATGTCCACGTCATATGGTATTTTGGACAACCTCCTTTCTTGGTTGGCAAGCTATCTTGACAGTAGAACTCAATTGGTAAAAGTGAGCAACGTTATGTCTGGCAAAATATCGGTAACATCGGGGGTACCTAAGGACTCACATTTGGGACCGATATTGTTTTTAATCTTCATTAAAGGTATACAAAAGGATATATACCGAGAACCATTGTTTTCAGTTGCAACGTGAAATTTGTAAAATATCTGACTGGTGTGCTGTCAGTGACATGAAGATGAACTTATCAAAGTGTAAGGGGTTACCCCCAAGAAAAAAACAATTTTATTTGATTACTCTCTTTCCAATATAAGCCTTTCCAAAGTGAGCTTAATCATGATCTTGTCATCTTCGATACTGAATTGAGGTTCAATGAACGTATAAATTATAAATAGTGCAATCTCCAAATCGTTCAGGATGGCTAGATTAATTATAAAAACTTGCTTTGATTTCACTAATATCGATGTTTTGAAGATACTTTATTACTCATTGGTGCGGAGTCACCTTGAATACTGTTGTGTCGTCAGGTCCCCTTTCTATAAGATCCATTCTGCTAGGATGGAACGTGTTCAGACTAGGTTTGTCAGTTTCCTACTCAGGAAACTTCACATCGAAATATGAAGTCTGGAGACTCGTCGAATGTTCTTGACAATACTGTTGGGTTACAAGATCATCATGAATGAGATTGACTGCCCCGATCTACTCGTGTTGATCAATTTTCGAATTACTTCTGCTTCGGTTGAATCAACACGTCTTGGGTATATCGGCTCTACGTCGCTATCTTGGGTGATCCGTGGCAATCGTTCAGGGACCGTTTGGCTAGCCAAGATAGTCTGTGCCGTTTAATTGATATTTAACGAGAAGAAATATCCATTCACGCCGGTATCCAGGCCGGGGGCAGCCGGATGTTGCCGTGGGACCATTTCTACATGTGCTGATAATAGATTATAGTTTTGTGCAAGAGTCGGGGATCCCAGGGGCACAGGTCCGTCATACTGGAGGTTCCCACCTCGAATACAAGGCCCCTCAAACTGGAGTAACGTGTGTAACACAAGCAGAAGGGTAGCTCTGCCTCTGTCTAAGCGCCGGAAGAGGTGTGCTGGCGAATTGCCTCGTAGCAAAGCCATTGGTTCTTCGAAAGGGGGGCGCAACAAACCAATTTTGGAACGCAGTCACGGAACACTCGTCTAATTGATACATTTTCGGCACACAGATATCGCACTGATGTTGGGCACAATAGTCCTTCAAACCGGATTATGGAATCTTTTCAGATGTATGTTCACATTATATTGATTTTTTTCAGTTTTGTGACGTAGGAAAGTTCTTTAAATAAATAATAATTTCTTAACAATATTTAATTTATTTATACTATATACAACCAACAATAGATTATCTTAAAAATTATAAAAACAGCTTTAACAATATTCTAGCAAATCTCGAGGTTAAAGTTAATATAAATGTTTATAGGAATACAAAATACGTTATTAAAATATTAATCGAATAGGCAATACGACGCAAAATATCTACAAGGAATAACAATAACAGTTTAACCCCGCCCCTCGAACACATATTAAAATAATTGTTTCAAGTTCGAGTGGATATGGGGAATCCGAGATATCTGCCAAACATATTTATAACAAAATTAAATTATTTTCCAGACTCTTTGGAAGCTTGAAATTTGGACAGTTTGGCGGGATTTAAGAGCTAAATTTATTCGGTTTGTATTTATAAACTATCATCACAAAAGGCGTCATAATGGGTGTTTTTTAACTACATCGGTTTTGCTTGCTAAAGATACCCCATCTTTAGCTACGTGATATTACCTGTACATATTTGACATTTTTCTCACAAATTTGCTTGAATACTTTTATTGGGTCGGACTAAAGTGGACTTACAAAATTAACTAATTAAAAATGACAGTTTTATTAGACAGGCCAAATTTGGTATCCGGGTTTAAAACTGGGAAAAAGCACAAAAAGAAAATGTCGAATTTCACAGGTCACATACGCCACGTGATTAACTTTACGCGATGACTTGCGTAGACGGCACCGCGCGGAACTTCCGGCTCGGATGGCACCAGCGGCAGAATCAAACAAATGCGGCACTAGCGTTCAATTTCGCCGGTCGGGCCGCACTCGGCGCCGTTGCTTCAGTTGAGCATTGGACACCGAAGGGCCACTATTTTCCTTGAAAAATTCCAAATTTTAGACGACATGGATAGTACTTTTACGGAATTGTTAATAAGTCTAATACAAAACTGTCTGTTTTCTTGGGACGTGAAACATAGACATCATAACAGGTTGTTAGTCGACAGAGAATGAACAAGAATATTAGCTGATATTCAAGAAACAAAAAAGTTAATGTTTAGGGGTGTCTATTTGACGCGCGTACCCAAATCGCTATCTCCGAAAAGGTTCGAGTCACAAGGTCGATTATATTAGCAAAAAGTTGCAACGAACGCAAGTGCAGAAATCACGGAAGACACTACTGCCTGCCTCTGCTGGCCAAGTTGTGCTAATCGCGGGTGTCGGGCTCGGCACTGCCGCATGCCGGTCGGTCCGTGCGACGCCGCCTACGCCATTGCGTTATATACAGGGAGTAAATATCTCAGTTGAATAGCGATAGAAGTTTGATGCCAGGGCATGAATAATTACTGTATGCTAGATTTCAAGTGCTCCAGTCTGTTTCCAAAAAAACTTATTTCAAATTGGGTTTGTCAACATTGCTGCGTAATGACCTACTGTGCTGTTTTGCTCGTTGTATTTCTAAGACAGTATTAAACGTAATGACAAACTTTGAAGAGAGATGATAATTTTTTTATTACAATTTAACAAACAAAAATGAAGGTGTAAATATTGTGTCAGACAGACAACAAGGACAAAAATACGAGCAACACATAAATAAAGAAGAAATAAACTGATTTAGAAACGATGTTCAAACTACCCACCTCTTGCTTCAAATCATCAAGATTTTACGAAAAAATAACATAAAGGCCCGATATATTTATCTCTTAGTAACTTTATCAAGGACGATTGTCTAGAAACAATTGTTCCGACAATGGTATCCATGGTACTTATGTCTTTGGTAAGGTTAACAAGGGACCCACATATCATACCAAAGTAATTTAATAAGGTGCCAATAGAAGAATATTCGTTTTTAAACATACAAATAAATAACAGGTAATATTCGTGCCAATGGAAACGAAAAGTTAGCAACACAGTAAAATTAAATGGAACACAGTTATATTTGAAAAAGTCAGGGAGATTCGGAAATTTGAAGCTTCTTTTATTAATTATGAGACATCATATAGTAATGCTGCAAAATGCACTTGAAAAATAATTATCTAACATAGGAGATGCTCTATATGTCATAGGCTTATTGTAAAATCAGTCTTTTTATAATATATCTAGAATTTTTCAATAGGATTAGGCAGGCGTATTCAGCGGCGGATCTAGGGACGCGTGGGCCTCAGGGCAAAAGATATATATGGGCCCCTACCCCTTGAATATTTTAAAACTAAGTTAAGGCATCGTGGGGCCCTTCTGAACCTTGGGCCCCAGGGCGGCGCACCGAACTGCCCGGTGATATGTCCGCCACTGGGCGTATTAAAATAACCAAGAATCTCCCAATTTGACTGATAATTTGTGGCGTATTATAATACGGCTGCTGCTTGTTAGTCTTATGAACCAACAACTCCTGCAAGCGATTCTTTCAGAATTCTATTAAATGAATGTGCCATATTATTGACAACACAGCAAAACTAAATTGAACATAGTCATAATTGATGACAATGTGCCAGGGGAATTGGAATTGTCGATTGGGTCAAAGACCATTTAGGTGCTTTATTTTTGTGCAAAATATTTATATTTAAAATGAGTGCTGATTTATACAACCCATTTGTACACAAAAGACAATTATCATGAAGTACTAAGTACTAAAAAACCTGTGTGGCTCCGCCACTAATAAATATATTGCTTTGAGAATACTAAAAAAGTAGTAAAATGCCTTGGAAAAAATTAGAGAATTAACTGATATTATAAATAAAGTCCATCCACAGCCACAATAGAGCAAATCAACACAAACAACGATGCGTGATCGCCAGATGGTGTTTACCGACTAGCAGGTGGATAGAACTATTCTTATTAGCTAACGCGGGAGGCGTGAATCGAGTCATCGGCATTGTGGAACTTACCGGGTTCATTCAGTCTTCAGTCGCTCGGTGCATCGTAGCATTTAACAAGTAATCATTTTACTGTTTTTTTTTTTGTTGGTTTTTAAAAATGTCTAGTAGAGTCCCAATTCGGAAATGAATCTTGCTTTCGAGGTGGTGTCATTTCCATAAGCGCTTATCTATAATATGCAGACAATATGGCGCGTTGCCATGGCAACCACCGTAAACAACTGCATCGTTATAAACAGCAACGGTATTTAATTCAATCAAAGCAAAAGACGATTCGTCATGGAATGGAAATAAACTTCGCTCGTTTTGACAATGTTGCCGCGTTTTGAGCAATATTCTGATTTTATCCTTTATTCATACCGACTGAACAATTCAATATTTTATAATTTTATGTTGATTTGTTTATGATTTAAGTTAATATCTATGTTTTCGTGATTGTATTTAAAAGATAGCTTGTTGGAAAAAACTAAGGCGAATCATTGATTCACTTGGTGTATTAAGCGAGCCGCCACTGGTAGGAGTGTGCCCTGTTTCTGTCTATAACGTGATAAGAGAGCACAAAAGGAATCACACTTTCTGTGAACCAAACACGAGTAAAAACAGGAAGAGCAGTGTAAATTTTTTGGATGAGACTAATAAACAAGTGATTAGGAGAAAAGTGCACGATTAAATTCCCACACATAAAGTATTAAATGGAGTAAATGAAGATGCCACGTTACCCAATTTTAAACGATCGACTTTTCATAAATTGTTAAAGGATTTAAATTTTACATGGAAAAAGCGAGGACGAAATAGGAACTCTAAGGTATGGGTTGATGAAACTGTTACATCAAGAAAGGCCTTTTTAGATAAACCCTCTACCACATAAGTATGTTCCACGGTTTAGATTTAGATCTTTTAATTTGTTTCCCACATTAGAAAAAAAGGCGTATAGTATGCAGTGCGTCCCAAATTGAGCCTACATGTATATGTACAAGAGATAGAAAAATGGTTAAATTGTGAAAGCTGTAGACAATTTAATTTCAATTATGGCTCTTGCCCCACGGTTCTCGAGATTTTGGTTTTTCGGATATTTTGAAAAAACTTTTGCAGTTTCAATAATCGATAATAACATATTTTTAAAATCTGCAGAAGAACATTTTTGAAGCAACTTCTTATGTAGAATATATTTTTTTAAAAAACGGAAATATTTTTTTCCAGTTTTTTAGATAAATGGAAAAATACTCATCATCTGCCATATTAGCAATGATAATGGATTTGTTGATGGTGGCCTGTGTGTGTTTCGCATCCAAAAAAAGGGCGGTTATCACGAGGAGATGTACGGAGAATCATTTGAAAACTGGTTTTCCCACATTTTTACCCCGTTCAGAACAGAACGCCGTAATTGTCCTTGTATCATTCTCGAAGACTAGAGAAGATTTCCACAACTTCTTCTTCTTCAAAAAGGAAACATCCAAGATTGGTTACGGTCGAAGAATATCTATTTTGAAGATTCAATGCTCGCAGTTCAACTTTTGGCCATTGTCAAACAACACAAGGGTAAATACGAAAAATATATTATTGATGAAATTGCCGCAAGTCAAAACAAAATTGTACTGAGGCTACTCCCGTATCACTGTGAGCTCAATCCAAATGAGGTAATATGGGCCGACGTCAAAATTTTTATAGCACAGCGGAATATTACCTTTAAATTTGGAGACCCAAGTGCACTTTTCAATAAGAGCGGAGAAGTGGTGAAAGTTAAAAATAGAATGTGGAAGTTGAACAATATAATGGAACAGCAAGTTGAGGAATTGACCATTAACACTACTGATGACGATGATGATAGTGATGTAGATGTAGATGTTAGCAATTAATGACTTTTAGAAACATTATCAAGTTTGAATGTTGTTTCTTTTTAATTTAAAAATTATATTTTATTTTTTTAATTATTAACCTATGTTTAGATTTTCGAAAAATGCCGCCTTATTTGGTATTTTTAATGTTCTTAAATTCCCTACGTTTCAAAATTAAACTTTTTGTTGATCGGTTAAAACCCAGCACATAAACCCTAAGAACATCTACAACAATTTGTTGTTAAATTACCGTCTGAAATTGTTAAAACTATAAATACAGCAAACGATTTGGAAACAATTTTAAATAACTCTTTATTGAAGCTTACTCTTCAGGAGGTGCTTCAGTAGATCATTATGAAACAATCTAATGAATTACACAATGCCACAGCTAGCCCACCAATAGGCGCTACTAACAACAACAAAGAATCCACAGTGACTGATGTAAGTTACTTATGAACTAGAGGAACCGACAGAAGAACATATTATAGACGATATAAAATAACTTTAAAAAAGTTAAGCACCAGGGTATGTGTCTACAATTTAGAAGAATACTATACCTTGACCAAAAACAGGAAAAATTTTCTTAACCTGTAAAGTTGTTTAAAGGTCTCTATGTTCTGTCTAACTTGATGTGATGATATATCTGTATTTAGGTGTAGTACGTTGTATTGTAGGCAGTACTCGTTACTCGTTTGTATAAACTCTATTAGGTATGATAAATTGTATTGTGACTTTAAGGTTTTAACCAAATTTTTGTAAACTCTTGATGTCTTATTATACTCTGTATTTTTCTGAAGACTAATAAAGTTATATGTATTTTGTATTTGTATTTAGAGGCAAATCATGAAATGAAAATTCTTTATATTGGTGATAGTAATACTACAAAGGAATTAACGAAGAAAGATCCCAGCCGATTGTTATATATCCCAATTACCATAAACAATATATTGTCCACTCAAAAATGTATAGGCTGAGACCGTAATTATTATCAGGTATATTTGACTAAGGAGCCTTTAAATTTAAGAAACAAAATAAAAATTAAATGTTTGTTCATTTTGGGAATAAATTAATTTTATAAAATTTGTATGTATTTTTTACCACCCTGAACATACAAAAAATAACATGTGCCCTAAGAATTTTAAAACCGCTTTAAAAAATCATTTTTAGTTTTGGAGATAGGTACCTACGTTAAAAGCTAGACTAAAAAAAATTTCATATGCGTTTCAAGTGGACAGAAGCGATAACCCGGACAACACAAGGACTCGGCACTCCCACGTTACGTCATCACCTGCAGGTAGCACGTTGAAGACGGTCGAGCTTGCAGTTCATGCTGACCGCATACTTTGCAATGAGTTTTGGGCCGTTTTGGTATTAAAAACGGGATATTTTAAAAACACTTGAGGGGTTTAGATATGTTCTATATTGTTGTGAAGGATCCATGTTTACCTTACAATTGCTTGCCTTTGACTCCACATGTTTTTACAATTTTGGAGTGGCTGTTTATACCCCGGAGCCAGAGCCGAAGAGGCTCTACTTTCTCCAAAATTGTAAAGATATGTGAAGCCAAAGGAAAGCAATTTTAAGGTAAACTTGAGGGGGTTTTCGTTTGATTGGATTTGATTATGGAAAAGCGAAGTTTTAAATTAAAAACGAAAAGAAAACTTTTAGTCAAGTTCACAAATTCATAATGGTGTTAATTCTTGCTACTGCTATTAAGAATATGGGTGAGAGATCATTGGATTCGGATGGAAAAAGGAGCGAAGTACCAACTAACCCCTCACACAAATGCAAACTTCATTAACAAATTAAGATAAAAAAAGATTCTTAAAGAAGAAATTTTCAATAAAAACACTCCCAACTCCCGGAATTCCATCTGCACTATTAATAATTTTAATTTAATCTTGAAAATGGTGCCGGCGCTAGCGCTAAACCATTAGGATGCAACATAAAGTAGGTATTTAAATTTAAAAATTTTGGATTTGGTGCAACATTAAATAAAAATTATTATAATAGAGAGTTTTAATCTTTTAGTTACTTCCCAATTCAATATATTTTTTGTTGCAATTGTTTACTTTCGGGGTTGATGCTTTTGCACAAATGTTTTTTGATAAGTTTCAAATTCAGTTTGGCTAATTTCAACAGTTATTTTGATTTTTCAATTTCTGCAATTATTCATTTCGCGACTTGGGTGCAATTTTATAGTTTTAGATAAATATGAAGAACAGTTAGAGATTGTGTAGGCAAGGCATCTCGTTTTAGTCTCGGACAGTTTCGCCGGTTTTTGAATCCGTTCCTGTAGAACAATTTAACATTCTTCTTTGGCAAAATGTAACGCACAGACCCTACTGAATTTGGATGAAGTAAAATTTTTCCTGTGTATATCCTTTACCCATTTATTGGACATGGCTTCGTCCGTTGGAAAACGAAACGAGTGTACTTTGTCCATTTTTGTAATTCCTGCAACATCCTATAACACAACAGGAATTCTCTAACACCGGCAAAACTCATCGCAACACAAGAATATGCCAGTTATCACATAAATTCTTAAATTTTGATTAAAACACAAACAAAAAAGGGAGAAATTAACCTCTCACGTACGCGTGCCCGTTGAACGACGTAAAGTAAACCAGTGCAAATGCAATTTACCTCGGTGTGTCTACGTCACGCGGCTCTGACGCCACAGAGCCGGGTCCTTGTGTTATAAACACATTGTTTTCTCTATGATGTGGGGAAAAATGCTAAAAATACAAATGTGGCTGTTTTTTTATGGCGGATATCCTTACTTATATTCATAAAATATAAGAAAGCAGCTGGTGCCCGAACGGGTTCCTTCGGATCACTAATCTATTCGAGTTAGGTTAGGACTGGTACGAACCGTTTCTTCCATTCGGGGACATGGATTGCCTTCTAGATCACCACTTTATACTACCTGAGCCTCAGTGGAAGTGTAATTTATGTAAAAATGAAGAACTAGTGCAGAAACAAAGGAAAGGATGTGCCGTGGGTCAAAACCGACCTGCAAAAAAAATGCTAGAAACCAGCAATAAAATAATATCGGTCAAAAGATTGCAATTTAAATTTCTGAAGTTCACCACTGGATCACAAAAATATATTAGAAACTGTAGTAGATATCTCCATCGGAGTTTATCAATAAACCGATGGCTTTTGATGGATCAAATTACTGACCCTCAAACTAATGAACTAATTAATATTCCACAAAGAAAATCAATTTTCTTAAAAGAAGCTCTTGTAAGCAAAGTAAGTAAATGTTTATTTTTTAAATCTCATATGAAATGTACTAGCAAATGTCTTAAGAGCAATCATGTTGTAATAAATAATCCAGATTTATAATTTTAATCAATAACGATTACAATTCGCCTGGCATTCGTATTCATCTAGTCAGATCCTAAGACAATCGCGCCCAGGTTCATTTTAACAATAAGACCGGCAAACGATAGGCGTATTATAATCCTTTAAATATAAGGCAAATTGTGAGATTCTTAAGTATTTAAATACGCCTCGTTGTATTGGAAAAGCCTAGGCGTATTATAATAAGACTGATTTTACGGTAAGCTTACGGCATGCGTAAATCTACTTCTGATATTTAATTATTTATTTCTAATGTGTTTAATATATCAACAGAGGTACACACAAGGGGGCGGGGCTAAAATATATATAGTAATTTGACCTTAAGCACAAATGTAAAACTAGTACCTTATTTTTTTTTAAGGAAAAACAAAAAGTTTTACTAAAGCTGGCTTATTTGGTGCGGTTGCTAAAATACTAGTCACTTTTTAATGGCGTAACACAAGGGATGGAAAATGGCAGACTCCCTTCATATAATAAACCAGCAACTTCATAAAATTCGACATCGGTCTATATAGTTGTCTTTGTCACGTGCATGTTATCTGCCGTCGAGTCTTGACGATCGCTGTCGAATTTTATAAAGTTTCTGTCGTCATAATTTGACATCGGATCGAAACAAAATGTGATGCTAAAAGTCAATTCAGAGGAAAAGAGAAAGCAAATTGTAGATTTTTATTTCGACTTCTATTTTCTATTAGTCGACGTATTTAGATTACTAGTGTGCTGATTTACTTTGATATCTTAATTTTTATTGTTTTTGGGTGTTATGGTTTTTCATTTATTACACAAATTGTATTGCAATATATTTTCTCTCCAGCTTTGCAATGAGTGTTGAGTTCATTATACAATAAAACATATTTGATCTTTTGATTATTCTGAAAAGGTGATAGAAATAAATACTCCTGATTTTGTGCAAGATTTGCTAAACCTAAATTCCTTGAAACTCGAGACTAGCAACTTTAGAGAGTTTAAATACTGGAATTTTTGTACTTAATATATTCTAAATCTTTTTTTTTTTAATTCTAGGTAGATACTAGGATAGTTAAAAGAATTATTACAGCTCGAGCAGCATAACTAAAGAAATAAATTTAATGTTTGGATTGAGCATCAATATGTACATGAATTCTAATCTACCATTGAAATACAGTTAGTCTTTTATTTTAGTGCATTTTGATATTTTAAATGTTATTTAAATCGTATTATTGTAATATTATTATTATTGTTGTTTGTATGCAATCACCGCTAAAGTGCAGGAACGCGATTTGTGTGCAACCTTCTTTACCAATAAATAATTGGATTTTATACCAATAAAAATGAAAAATAGATGACTATATGATGATTGAACTTCTATATATGCAAAAATCTGAAAGAAAAAATAATAACAAAGAAAACTCTATCAAGGGAAATACTGATGCAGAATGGATCTTGGCTAAATTACGAAAAGGTAAACGAAGCGAGCGACCTCCGCCAGCTATCGGCGTAAATAAAAATTCTACAAATTTAAAGGTTGTCGATTTTGTTTAAAAGGACAGGTTGTCCTGGATCTTCGTGACTGGTTTTGATCCTAAAACAAGTGAGAAGAACATACTAGAATTTCTTAAAAATTACAGGTTGGAGGGTTGCTTAAAGATGAAAACCAGAAAAGACAATATTAAAAGCTCCTTTAAATTTGGAGTCCCTATAGAAAAGAAAGACCAAGTATTGAATGAAAGTCTATGACCAACAGGAACCTTGATTAATTATTTTTAGAATCTGGAGAGCCACAGTCTCCTTCTGGTCAACCAGAGGAAAACATTGGGTTAAAAAACCTGTTTCATCTAAACATACTACCAGCAAGAAACCAGTTAGATGAACTTGAAGCATTTCTTCAACACAAAAACATAGGCCCTTACATGTCTCATGGATGACTGAAAGTGAAATCTCAGTTTTACAAATAAGTAAATATAAACTGGCTACCGCGGGGAGGAGGAGCAGCTATTCTATTGAAGTCACATATTCCCTTTAATGATATCATACAAGTTAAAGCCTTGACTATTAAAAATAATATAGAAATATGCTTGGTCTACTTAATAAATGTATATATAATAGGTCTGGATAGGCCTCCTTCGGGTTGGTTTTAACAGATTTTTAAAAGTTATTGAAAATGCCCTAAATATAATATAATCTAAGAGTGTATAACCTGAAAGTAATGTAAACATGAGCTCTGCAGATAAATATTGTTTTTACTGTAAAAAATCTGTAGGAAAGTATGTTATATGAAATTTTTGTAAAACAAACTCTTTCCACGAAAGTTGTGCTAAAAGGGCATGTACAGTTCTCAATGGTTCTCTAAAATGTTCAGCATGCGACAAAAGTGAGGTTATGGACGAAAGAAACATAAAGCAAACTCCTAGCTGGGACTTCGCTAGTTTTGGAGATGTCATCCTCTGATGTTGTGAAAACCTTAAAAGAGTTGCAGGATGCTGTTGTTTTTACGTCCAATAAATTTGATGACTTAGTCAAGGAAAATAAAAATGTTCTTGATGAAGTGCGTGCCATTAAAAAGTAAAACAAAACATTATCAGTCAAAGTTAAACAACTTGAAGAACATCTCAGTGAACTGAAAACTAAGGAAATATCCTGCAATGTCGAGATTCATGGAAGACAAATAAATAGTTCGACGACTGATCCAAAATCTATCGTAATGGAAATAGCAGATAACTTACTTCAAAGTAATATTAAGGAGCATGAAATTAGGGAATGTTATACAAAGCAAACTAAGAGGGGTACTATAATAGTCTCGAAATGTTGTAGTCAAGAAATAAAAATGAAACTTTTGGGTAGTCGAAAGAACCGCAATATATGTTCGGATATGCTAACTTGCAACAATAACCTGAATAGCAAGCCAACAAAAATTTATATAAATGAAGAATTAACTGCGTCCAATAGAAATCTGTTCAACATGGCATATAAATTTAAGAAAAACAATGGCTATCAATTCTTGTGGACAAAAAACGGAAAAGTCTACCTTAGGAAATCTGAAGGTGAGGCTTCCATACGCTTAACAAGTCAAGAAGATATCGATAAACTGGGAATTTCAAAAAAATAGGTTTGTGTCAACAAATAAGCTCGTACCAACGATTACGAAAGCACGGACATGTTGAAAATATTTATCAGAAATGGCAAATTACATTCAATTTTATAATGATCTTGACGAGTTCAAAACTAACAATAGTAAGCTGTCAGACAACTTTACAATACCACGGCACGTGCCGTGACAATACTGTACATGAATGCTTGTTCTATGCGTAACAAACTTAATGAAATCGAAACACTTGTTAACCTTGTTAATCTAACTGATGCAATAGTAATTACTGAATCTTGGCTATTTCCAGGTGAAGAAAAATATTTTAATCTACCGGGATATAACTCCATATATGAAACAAGGGATAAAGTAGGTGATGATGTTGGTATTTCGGTGAAACAATATTATAATTTCACAGAAATTGATAGATGAGGTGGTATATGTTCTATGTTGTTCATAAGACTGGATGAAGTTAATATGATTTTAGGGGCAATATATAGTCCTCAAGACTTCAACAAAACATATTTTTGGATATTTTGGAGGATAAGATGGAAGAAATGAACAAACTTAACAAAAACACAGTAGTATTGGGAGATTTCAATATCAACTACTCGGATACTAATGACAACCATATAAATTCGCTTAGCTATTTGATTGAATCACTGAATTATATTAATCTAAATAAAACAATACCAACTAGAGTGCAAGGCAACTCAAAAACATTGATTGATTATGTAATTTCAAGGGATTGTCGCCACACTAAGAAATTAGCTGTTATTGAATACTCGTTAAGTGATCACAGAATACAAATGGTCCAAATAAAACAATTTATTCCGCCCAAAAAACAATCTTATTACACATTTACCAGCTTAAATGAACCATCTTGCAGAATAGATCTCCAACATATTGCAAACTCCTTGTGGCATGATCCAAGTCTTCTATGTGATCAAATTGCTAGAGTATTTCAATAGTATATTATTTTATATGGAGGAAAAGTGATACTTTTCATGGCGCGCTCGTGTTTAACAGCCGAACGGAGTGAGGCTGGTAATAGAGAGCAAGCCATGAAAAGTAACTTTTCCTCCAAATAAAATATGCTGTTTTTTCTTCAAATGTCGACAAATTAATGCAAAAACATCTCTTTTTAATAGAATAATATCTAATTATTATTAAAGATAAATGGGTTCGCAAGGCGGCTTAGACCACGGTCGTAGGTGGCCTTGCTTCGACCGGTGTCGATGAATTTAACATAAAGCTGTCAGTGGACACTGTCAACAATAATTATTTTTTTAAGATGGCGTCTCCGATTGCGTTTTAATTCCGTATTGATAAGCAGTTATTGAGTAAGTTCGATTAAATAATAACCAATTTGTTCCTAAATTAGTGATTTTTAGAAATGCAGTCACAAATTGAGTGATAAATACAAATTGTAGTTTAATAAATCTTGAGTTGTTGACGCTTATTTTGTTGTCTGTTTGTATTGTATCTATGTTGCTATGACAACACTTTTACCTCCGCCGGCGGAAAAGTGAAAAGTAAAGCTCCGGCGGAGGAAAAACGAAACTTCACGGCCGCCTACACAGTCGAGTAATGACGGATTTACTGACGTTTGAAGAAAAAATAACATTACACAGAGAACTGTTAAAGATCGTTTTAGGAATAAAACTGCGCTTTGATTCATTCACTTACACAACCTAATAAAACAGCGAGAGAGGCATACATTGTTTCCTAATAGCACAGTACTCCATAATGAATATAAAAATCTTCAAAACACTTCAAAAGCAGCAGTTGAACAAGCCAAAGGGGAATATTACGAAAATCAGACTGCAAGCGCTGCTGGAAATCCAAAAGTAATAAATTCACTGTTACAAAATAAAACAAGTAAACAACAGACTTTAGTTTCCAAACTTCATATAAATGATGTTGTTACGGAGGATTCTAAGGGTATTGCAAACATATTTAATACTTATTTCACTGAAATTGGCGGATCTTTGGAGGAAAAAATACCACAATGCAGCTATGTAAAACCCCCTATATTGAACCATCATTATATGCATAATTGGGAACATACTACTCCTGAAGAAGTTAAAGAATTAATTTCTGAGTTAAAACCAAGGAAGGCATGTGGAACAGATCGTGTTACAGGTGATATGTTAAAACAATTTAAAGAAGAAATGTCAATCATTCTTGCTAAATTACTAAATCTGACATTTACTACGGGATCTGTTCCAAGTGGATTGAAAATCGCTAAAGTTCTGCCCTTATACAAAGGAGTTGTCAAAACATGTACTAATAGTTATCGCCCAATATCATTATTGATTACCTGAGCTCTGCCAATAAGCTTATCCTCTACAAATCAATTGTAAGGCCAGCACTGCTGCACGCTGCCCAGGTATGGTGCTCGGCGGCTCGTACGCATAAACGTAAACTACAGGTCATACAAAACTGCTACCTTGGGGCGGCGTTCTCCTTGACACGACGTCATCACGTCAGAATTGAAGCCCTGCACGCGTGGTCAGGCGTTGAATACGTCGAGGAACACATCGACGGCCTTGCGTGTAGGTTCTTTGAGAACCAAATCAAAGGATCGCCGCTCACTGCTAATATCGCGGACAAGCGCTACGACCCCGAGCGCCTTATCCGGCACGGTACCATATACCGAGAGCTAACCTTATTCTATAAGCAGCTAAGGCCTCCATAAACCTAATATCTTGTTAACATTAAATATTGCCAAAATCCCAATAATTTTACCTTTTTTAGTTACTAAACCTATATCTTTTGAAAGAAAACTCAAGGATCAGGAGAGCAGGAGCACTTTACCTTCGGGCAAGTGTTAGTCCTGCTGCCTGCCCAGCCAAGCACCGTGTTCCGACACGGGGGACGGGGCTTGCTAAAGGTGCTGCTAGTAGAATAAATACGCAGTTGCACGCATCGCATATACACTTGACTTCCAACCACTGAAGCATCCGTGATTCCGCAGCCTGACCCGTGGGGCTCGACCTATTCAACCTGAAGTTATTTCAATACCGGAGCAGACTTACGCTGCTAAGTCTTCACCTTGTATATTGTACATTGTATATAGTAGTTAAGTCTATGCTGTATATATTGTGATGTCTTTTTAACATATGAGCTCCTGCTCCCTGAGAGCAGTTCAAACAAGGTTTTTCACTGCTTTTCCTTGTATAATCTTCCTGGGAATAACATTACTTAACAAATCAAGTATTCTAATCGAATATAGCTCCGGCCAACAACTAACTTGTAAAGATATTGAAGGGGTTTCCCAAGTTATACTCAAGCCAACCGTAGCACAGCTGCGCCTAACTAATTAGGTAGGCTAACAACAGCCCCCTAAGGGCGTCGTACCCTGTTGGCCACGGTGCTGATCGAACAACACCAGGCGAAACAACAGACCCTAGTTATACTAGTATTAATGACGTGTTAATATTAGGTTATGCTGTTACAAAAATGTTAATAATGAAATAAAATGTTTGATGATGATATCATTATTGAGCTCTATATCTAAGGTTATGGAGAAATGTATTAATAGAAGACTTGTTTCCTGCCTTAACCAGAAAAACTTTTGGTATAATGCACAGTATGGATTTCGTAGTGGAAGCAGTACAACATCAGCTGTTACAGATATGATTACTAACCTATTACGCCAAATTGATAAAGGTATTAATTGTGTACTCGTTTCGGTAGATTTTTAAAATGCCTTTGATACTGTGGATCATTCTGTGTTACTGTCTACATTGGAAGATGCTGGAATAACTGGTACTGCCTTGTCATGGTTCAGGGATTATTTAAGTGGTCGTACTCAAGTTGTGACTGTAGGGGATGCAGTGAGTAGTACGGCTGATATAGTGAATGGTGTTCCCCAAGGAACAATCCTGGAACCTACATTGTTCTTGACATATATTAACTCTGTAGCACAATTACCTCTCACTGGACATTTGCAGTTATATGCTGATGATACGTGCATTGTGTATTATGGAAAAGATCCTGTAGAGACTAAACTAATTATAGAGAGTGACTTTGAAACAGATTCTTGAGTGGTTGAAGTTCTACAAACTAACTTTAAATAGTGAAAACTCAATTTTTTTGGTCATATCAAAAAAGACAGAATGGAATCGAATGCAAATAAATATGGGAAATATACCGTTAATCAAATCAGACAGCATTAAATATCTTGGATTGCATATAGATTCCAAGCTCAGTTGGGAACAGCACATTAACCACTTATGTAAAAAAATTACTCCTGCTGTTGGAGTTCTTGGCCGAGTTGCCAATTGCCTCCCAATTTTTCACAGAAAAGCACTTTATCACTCACTAATTGGCTCACATCTTTCATATTTGACACTGATTTGGAGCAAAGCTGTTCAAATTAAATTAAAACCTTTAAAAGTTTTACAAAATCGAGCTATTAGAAAAATATTTAATCATCCTTTTCAGTATCCTATTATCTATTATATCGACCAAATAGAATCTTGGATATTCAATCTCTGTCCACATATCAGTCATGCGTTTTTATCCATAATCATTCTCTACATAGAATCCATTCATCATTAGAACTTGTGTCATATAATGACATTCATAATTATAACACCCGCAATAATACTCACTTTATAACCACAGCCATACGTACATCAACTGGTGCTAAAAGTATTCTCTCGGATGGCCTAAGACAGTACAATAATCTCCCACAGCAACTGAAAACATTGAGAAGTGAACGTTTCAAGTCATCCCTCAAGAGATATCTTAATGGATTGCTGTGATTGATATTTGCTTAACATGATTTTTTTTGGTGTTTTTTTTTTGTTCTGTGATAATTGATGTATTATTGTAATTAATTACTTGTTTTTGTATATTTTTTTTCTCTAATTTTTCTCTTATGTAAGTAAATGTTTATTGTAAGACCCGCGTAGCATATCAATGCTCTGGGTCTAGATATATTTTCTTTTTTTCTTTAATAAATCGCACCTTAGATTTTAGTAAAAATATTTTGATTGTAGGTGACTTTAACGTGCATTTCGGTACGGATGCTAGAGAATGCATTGAACTATGCTGCTTGTTGAAGTCATATGGTTTTACTCAACTCAATTATGAGCCGATTAGGCACGACAGGTGCCTGGAAAATGTGTTTTCGAGCTTTGGTGCCGATGAGTGCGTTTCGGAAAATCTTGAAACAGGTCTCTCAGATCATCGAGGACAGCTGGTCAGCTTCCCTGCCTCTTGTGGCTCTGTAGTCAACAACCACTGACAAGATTGTATATAGACCTATTACACAACAGGCAATAATCTTTTTCACTCGTCGGTTGAAGAAATTTCTTGGGATTTTGTAAATAGAGAGGAGCTCTCTGCAAGTCAAAAATTTGCAATATTCATACAACATATTACCGCTGCTTTTAATGCTTCATTTCTTATTAAACAACTTTATAAACGTAAAAACCAAAATCGCACTTCAATTTGGTTCAATAAGGGCATTCGACAGATGCGTGAAACCTTACATTTCATAAGGGAATTGAATTCTCATTGCCCCAGTGATGATTTAAGTCATTTTATTAACACAACAGTCTGCACATAAGAGATCAATACAGCTCGCCAAGAAAGCGGCAAATGACCGTTTAATTTCAAACTCTCCTGATCCTATCAAAACCATGTAGCAAATTATAAACGAATTTAGACATGTCCCTAAAAAAGAATCTTCAGCAGATGAATTTAACAACTTTTTTATAAATGCACAAGACTTGCAAAGTTACTTATATCGAGGTCAGGGATGTTATTACTCAACTAAAAAATAAAAAAAAGTAAAGACCCTTTCGGACTGACCGTGGAGCTGCTGAAAAGTATTAAAAATCTGATACTTTCGCCTCTGACCAAGCTCATAAATTATAGTATCAGGGAAAACATTTTCCATGACATTTTAAAACAAGCAACAGTAATTCAAACATTCAAAAAAAGTGTGATAACAATGAGATTTTCCAACTATAGGTCGATTTCGTTGCGAAAATTTTTGAAAAATGTATGGTCTCTCGTAACACACAATTCTTGGAAACTTGCTCTAAACAGCAATTTGGCTTTGAAATAACTTAATGCGGCTCTGGGAATTCTGGAATTGGTATCAACAATCCACGAGGCCTTTGAAGAACGTGGGTTTCTGGTAAGCAGCTTCTGCGACTTGAGTAAAGCCTTCGATTGTGTATCGCATAGGATACTCCTGTCCAAACTAAGGAAATATAATTTTGACCATCCCAGAATCTCCTTGATTGAGAGTTATCTAACTGGTTGACGCCAGATGGTGCAGGTTAATGAGGTGAAATTCATATTGGGGTACCGCAGGGATCTGTCTGGACCTTATATTGTTGCCATTATATATAAATGTCTCCCTCAAACTGATCCAGAGGCTCATTAGGTCTTGTTTGCTGATGACACTACAATTTCCTGCTATGATGGAGATCTGGATCGGGCTATGGAGCGTGCGTGCGTTGCATTTTCGGGGTTTACCACTAACCGTTATTTTCTTAATGCTTCCAAAACCCAACCCACCTCTAACCGTCTATTTCTTAATGCTTCCAAAACCCAAACCCTAATATTTACTACTCGTGTTATCCCAGTGGTGATAGGGTTCCCAGTGCGAGGTTTCTGGGCGTCTATCTTGATCATGGACTTTGTTGGGATGCCCATACTCATGCCCTGTGCAATATGCTTGCCTCGAATACATTCCTGCTTCGTAATCTAGCAAAGTATGTGTCCCAATCTGTGCTGAAACAAACATACTTTTCTTTGGTGCATAGTCACATCTCCTATGCTATTATTGAATGGGGCCACGGTGCTGGAGCAGGGCAGGTCTTTTGCCTTCAAAGGCGGGTAGTTCGTGTGCTGGCGGGGTTGTCATGTAAAGAGGACTGTAGGCGAGGTTTCGTAGACCATCGTATTATGACTGTTCCATGTTTATTTATTTATGAGAGTATTCTCTACTTGAGACGTAACATCGATAACTATCAGGCACCTATAATATCCATGATTATCACTCGTAATAGGCACAATATATGATTGTTAGTATTGACGTTCTGGAAGGGGAAAAGGTCAGGTATTCAAGTGAGCTAAGGGAGTTACGTATTCAGATGATGGAGAGCGGAGCAAGATGTCAGGAAAATCTGTTAAAAGAGCCAAGAGTTATGTCAGGCAGAAGGAACACTAACAATGGTATAAGTCAACAAAATCGACGCATACTGGTGGGGGGTGCTGATATTCAAGGCTTTCTTCCCTTATTAAAGAAGCTTACAGCATAAAAAATATGACACTAATAGTCAAAAGATTGGCAAGATCACAATCATGGAATTGCTTTTTTTACTAAAGAGGACTTTGTGTTTCTGTTTGCTGAATCCCAAGACTCAGTCGATAGAAATGGACTCTGTGCTTCAAGTAAGGAGGAAATTTGCTGACTTTCGACACACAAATCTAGTCCTAATTGATCCGTTGTACATAGTGAATCGCCCCGTCATTAATAAGATCGTTGCTGCCCAGAATTCGATGATTGAAAGCTGTTTTAAGAATAGTCCTACTTGTTCTTTTGTGCCATTGATTTCTGCTTTGCCTATTTCAAAATTTCATATAGCTGATTACTTGGTGAATGCTTATAAATTGAACGACGCTCTGCCTCTCCACAAGTGACAACAAACAATGAGGACTGCATTTTTCCTGCAAACTCCCAACCACCAATGACTGAAATGGATTCCCAGACTGAATCATCTGTTCTAGAAAATTTTTTAGATCACACCAAAAGAAAAGCAGTAATAACTCGCTAGATAAAAATGTTGGATATTCAATCTCCATCATTCTCTTGAATATCCAATCAATTAGTAGTAAAACCAATGGACTCTCTTTATTCTCGTATGATCTTCATTCTCCAAATATAATAGCACTAACAGAGCATTGGCTGGGAGAGGATTAGTTGATAAAAGTTAATGTTTACACAGTGTTTGCGAAGTTCTGTAGATCACAGTCAATACATGGTGGTTGCATCATACTCTTAAATGAAACTTTCTTGCAACAAAACTCCTTCGAATTAGTTACTAAATTCAATTACCATTTAAAAGAGTCTGCATTTGAATTTGTTACGATTTTCTCCAAGTCCATAAATACCTATGTCTTATGTATTTACCGTTCACCTTCATCTGATTGTAAATTTTTTTTTATGAGTCTTGATGCAGTCCTGTCTGAGATTACTAATTCTGCATTTCTTGTTCTTACAGGAGATTTTAATATGAACTTTTGTGATAGGAGTTCCATCTTTGCTATGCGCTTATGCCACTTACTTCGGTCATATAATTTATGCATGCATGTAAGCGCGCCAACACGCATTACACAGTCTTCCTCCAGCACTATTGATTATATCAGATCTGTTCTAATTATTGCAAGGAGGCTGTTGAATGTTCGATCGAAACCGCTGCTTTATCTGACCATGAAGCCGTTTTTTGTAGGTTTTTGAGTGTGGTGCAGGATACAACACTCAAACCTAGATCTGGTCGAATATTTAGCAAAACCAATTACAATCATATGTTGTGTGCCTCTTCAGGTTGGGCCAGTGTGGTGGATTCGCATGATCAAATATCAACTTTTCATGCTAAAGTGATGGATCTCTTCAATAATGCTTTTCCTATAAATCCCAAAATGAAATCTAAAAAATCATGGTTTACAAAGGGGCTTAGAACTTCCTGAAAAAATCTGCGATCAGTATGTCTAATCAGAAAGTTTACAGCTTGTCTAGTTTTTCATGCCTATTTCAACAAATACCGCTCCTTATATCGTCTAATTAGAGTAGATAAAGAGAAATTCTACTCAAACCGTCTAATTACCTCCTCGAACATCCAGAAGGAGTGCTGGCACATCATCAATGACATGGCAGAGGAACAACCGCGGCTTAGCACCACTTCCTGAGATCACCCCCAATGATTTGAATAATTTCTACTGCAGCATTGCTGACAAACTGCAGCAGAGCCTTCAGCAGTCTCAAGATCGAATGGTTTACTTATCAGGGGTACATATTCCGAATTCCTTTTTCTTCTTACCAACCGAACTCACCGAAGTTAAGCAATCACTGCAAGAATAGTGATGGTGAAGATGAACTTTCTGCCAAAAATTTCCTCAATATGCTTTCCTTCATGATGTGCTCTTGGTCCTAGCCCAGGCAATTAACCGACAGTGGGAATTAGGTGTTTTTCACCTTGCTTAACTACAGCCAAAGTTATTCCCATTTATAAGGAGAGAAGTTTAGATGATCCATCCAACTTCAGGCTAATCTCTCTCCTATCCACTTTATGAAAAGTCATTGAAAAGCTGGTAGACACGTATGCTTTCCTTTATTTATTTAAACCGGATTCTAAGCAAACATCAATTTGGTTTCCGGAACAAAGTCAGTACCAATAATGCTGTGTATCATATACTGAAGCAATTATACACTCAAATGAATGAGGGTGGAGCTTCTGCTGTTGTCTTTTGTGACTTATCAAAGACTTTTAACTGCGTCAGCCCAGATATCCTACTTCAGAAGCTCGCACGTCATGGCTTTAGAGGTAAGACTTTGTCCTGGCTTTCCTCTTGCCTTACGGGTCGTCGCAAGCATGTCATCGTCGGGCCTGCATGCTCTGATTATCAATTCATTAGATGGAGTGTTCTTCAGGGCTCAGTTTTGAGTCTGCTTTACATCAATGAGCTTGCAGGGCTTCGGATTAGTGGTCAATTCACCATCTTTGCGGACGATACATCCATTTTGTGGCATGGTCAGGATCCTATAGTACTTCATAGAACCATATTGCAGAATCTTGAGAGAGTGAAATTATGGTGCGATTCCAATCAGTAGACTTTAAATCCCACAAAGTCAAAAATAACCTTCAAGGGCAATTTAATGAATGATCAGTGGGTAACTCTCCAACTGCATGTGCATCTGAAAGCAAATTCCTTGGCATTATCATAGATAATACTATCAGGTTCGATACTCATATCAAGATCCGAGCCAATAAATTATCTTGTGCTTGAGTTAGATGTTGGCAGGATGGTGTATTTTTCTATCTTTGAATCGCATCTTCGTTATGGAATACCTTTCTGGGGAAATGCAAGCAGTTATCTATTACAAATGCTGCTAATTATTCAGAAAAGAGCTATCCGGTACATTTGTAAGGCTAGACCTCTTGTTTCATGACGCCCCCTATTTCTTCGTGAGAATATAATGACTCTTCCTTGCCTATATATTCATGAGACTGCTTGCCTTATCTTTAAAAATCGAGGTAGATTTTTGGTGAATAATCCTAGATCCTAGGTATCCAAGCAGGAATCAAAATATACTTAGACTTTTCCAACTATCTTCCAGTTTGACAAGGAAGTCTATATTTTACGAGGGTATTCATATATTTAATCACCTTTCTCAAAGCACAAGGGGATCTATATGCCTTTCTGAATTTGAAAGAAGGATAAAGAAGGTTCTCATTGAAAAGGCTTACTACTCCCTAAATGAGTACTTTGCAGACTGTTTCTAGGTGGTATGGGAACATAGTGGGATCATTTTATGTTGTAAACATTTTTTTATCTCACTTGTATTTTTTGTATATTTATCAATATTAACTTATGCTGACTTTCACATCTATTTTATTCTTTTTTCTTCCTTTATATAATATGTGTAAATTTGATTTTGTGTTTATTTATATACATTTAGTTTTATATTTACATTAAGTGTGTTTTTGTGCTTTTTTTCTCTCTAACTATGTTAAGTATTAGACTTAGGACCGCTTTGTTAATCACATATGTAATGTTTAAACAATAGAGCATAGTTGATTGATTTGATTGAGTGATAGTGACAAATTACCACTGCCGGGAAAGGTGAAGGGATGGCCCCAGCAGTTTCTCGATCTACTTCTATAATAAGTTACCAGATTCACTTAGGATCGTGCCAGAGAAGCAATTTAAGAATAAGTTGAAAAGTTTTCTATCTAGTCAGGGATTTTACGATTACACATAAACTATTAATTTGTTTTATTGAGTACTCCTGTTTTATTAAGTGTTCTGTTTTGATATACTTTTTTTGTGTCTTTTATCTTTACATTTATAAATTCAAATTATGTATATTGATGAATTTTATCTTGCACCGACTGGTGTAATAATGTATTGTTAACTTTAGTCTTGGTATATACTTATGTTGACTTGTGTAAATACTGTATGTATTTTGGCAGCAATAAACTATTTGATTTGATTTGATAAAAACTAGAAGCGATTTATGATGTTATTTCTCACTTTTACGAAACATGAGTCGATATTTAACATACTCCAATATTCTGGTAACCACCTGTCAGGATTTAAGTGTAAGATTTAGTCATAGCGTAAACGTGGCAACAGAGCAGTCAGTGTTTGATGGCCGGCGTGCTGTAAAGAGCTCGGATTTACTGTCTTATTATTTCGCCTTATTTAAATGAATAAACGTGAGTTAATTCAAAATCGAGTTTCAATAAATATACGGGACGTATATTACATGGCGCTGCGGCAAAAAACATCTACGAATTAAGTGTCTGCGGGAGTCAAACTTGTTGTGTTTTAGACTGTTGCGACTCCGAAAATTCCGAAGACGTCGGTAGTACACAGGAGGAGCGAAGGCGTAAATCGAAATTTGTTCTCGTGCGCCAAGGTCGTCTGTTTGTTCACCGTTTTGTGAGTACACAGGAGGAGCTGAAAAAGGCATCTTTGTTGTCAGGAATATGGAGCAGTTAAAACCGCCTAAAGAGATGGAAGGGGCTGTGGCTCAGAATTTTCATAAGTGGAAACAACAATTCCAAATTTAGCTGTTGGCCAGTGGAATCAAAGACAATACAAGAATATCGGAAGAAAGAAAAGTGGCCATTTTGTTACATTGTCTGGGCGAAGGACAGGAAGTATTCAATACTTTGGAAATATCGGAAGAGGATAGGGGGAAATGGGATAAAGTTTCGGAACACTTAGATACTCATTCCAAGCCCAAAGAAAATAAGACAATAAATAGGCACTTGCTTCACACTAGGAAACAGAAAGAAGGAAAAACTATCGACATATTTCTGACAGATCTGAAAAAGCTAAATATGAATAGTAACTTTGGAGAATTGCGCGATAGTTTAATATGTGATCGAGTTGTTTGTGGCATACTGGACAACAGAGTGCGAGATTCTTTATTGAGAGAAACCAATTTGGATTTGACCAAATGAATAACCATATGTAAAGCAGCTGAATTTGCTAGAATGAGGTCCAAGCAAATGAATCAAGACACAGGTGATGTCCATGCCATCAGAAGAGAAGAAAAACCTAGAAAAAAATATAGTAGGAGAGTGCCTAGAAAGGAGAAATCGAAGAAAGTGAAGGTAGAAGAGAAATATGGGAAATGTATAGCTTGCGGTTGGAAACACGGAAGCCGAACTTCAGCCTATAAGAAAAAGTGCAGGAATTGTAACGCATACAATCATTTTGAAAAAATGTGTCCACAACGGAAAAAAGTCGAAGAACACGATCCTCGACAAGATCAGTGCCAACATAGCGACTCGAATGAAAGTTCCGATGATCTATATGTTAGATCTCTTTCAGGTACTGAAAAGTTTTTTGGTGGTGAGTGGATGCAAACAATTCGAATAAGAGACAAAGACATTGTCTGCAAAGTATATATAGGTGCAGATGTGAATGTCCTGAACATGAAGACTGCATGTGAGCTGAAGGTTAAATTAGGCCTTCCCAGGTGAGCTAGAAGGGGTACAATGGATCAAAAATCTGTGTTTCTAGAGAAACAACTATATCATGTGAAATAAATGGAAATTGGATTTCCATGTTGCAGATTTGGATGCCCCTTGTATAATTGGTTTGCCTTGTATTGAAAAATTCAAGTTATTAAAGAAGTTACATGTTTTCTTTGAATGAGTTGCTAGAACAACACAACCATCTTTTTGAAGGACTTGGTGAGCTACAGAGTACATATCAAATCAGACTGAGACAAGATATCACACCACCAAGGAAAATACCAATTGGTCTACAAGATCAAGTGAAAAAAGAGTTGGATCGAATGGAAAAAATTAAAGTGATAAGAAAAGTTACGGAACCTACTGAGTGGTGCAATTCATTGGTTATTGTGAAGAAAGCGGATGGATCGCTACCTTTGTGCCTGGACTCCAAGCCTCTGGATGATGCTATAGTTCGAGGACGCTACTAGTTGCCAACTTTTGAAGAGTTAGCCTCAAGCATGCCAGGAGCCAAAGGCTGGAAAGTGAAAGTCAACTTCTCACAACTTTTCATGCTGGCAGTTTTGGGAGGTACGCATACCAACGTGTGCCCTTTGGGCTTTGTTCTGCGCCAGAAGTGTTTAAACAGAAGTTCAAAAATGTGTTTGGAGATCTGCAAAGAGTGGAGGTGTACATTGATGATATGCTAGGTTGGGGACGAGATGACGAGGACTACAACAGAAGGTTGAAAGCGGTGTTGCAGAGAGCTCACGAAGCAAACATCCGATTCAATAGGAAGAAGTGTCAGTTTGGTGTTTCAAAAGTGAAATATGTTGGTCATGTGTTTAGTAGTGAAGGTTTAAAGGCTGATAGTGACAAGATCAGTGCAATTTTAAAAATGTACAAGCCTAGGGACAAGAAACAGTTACAAACCATTTTGGGTATGGTAACTTATGTAAGTAAGTTCATTCCTAATTTGTCGGATGTGACCCATTCGATGAGGCAACTTGCGATTTCGGCGAGTTAAATCGCAGTGGCAACTTCTTCTTTTTTTGTGAGTGGCGATATCACAAAAACTCATAACAAAAGGCGGGCGTTTGTTGCTATTCTTGACAGTGGATTGACATTTGGCGATTTTTCAGATATTCACGATAATAATAAACAAGTGTGTGCTAATTAATTAGTGATTATTGTAAAAATTGTGGCGTATTTTAACTGTGTTTATTGGCATTGGTGTTTAAAAGGCGTTTTTCAAGTGATTGCCTATGGAGGAAGGAAGAAGTGACGAGTTAGAGCTCCATTACGAGTTTGAATTGAGCGACGATGACCACGGCGAATGCGAATCGGCGATGGAAGGCGAAACAGTCTCCATGGTGCATAAGCTGTTGAAAGGCGGTTTGGCAGTTAGTATCCAGCAGATTGTGGCGGCCGAAATGGCAAAGGCGGTGAAGCAAAAGGCGGCCGTTGGTACTGGCGGTACCAAGGACATCAGAAAAGGCGATAAATCAGGTGAGAGCTTTCCTCAGGCGGTAGTAGAGCATGCTTGTAGCGATAGGGCGGACTCCGCTTGCAGTTCGGGTTGTATGGGGTCAAGGGCAAGGGCAGGCGGCGACCTTATTGACCCTTTTGATCCTGACAGCCAGGACTGTAACGTAGTCAGGTGGTTGAGCAAAGTTGATCAGTTGGGCGATATTCATGAATGGTCGAACTATGAGAGAGCGTATTTTATGCAGGCGAAACCATGACCCATTATTATCATGATAAAATGGCGTTGATCGAAAGGTGTGGGCTTTCAGGCACAAAGGCGCTTTCGTGTCTGATTGACGGTCTACCTCTCGATCTACAGGCGAATGCGAGGGCATTTGGTTGCTCTTCTCCTGGCGACTTGTATACTGGCTTTCTTTCCTCTTTTGACAGATATCGGCGTCCATCAACCGATATTGTGGAAATGGAGGGGCAATGAAGTCCAGGGTCATGCGCAGGCGAAGGCGACGAAGACTTTGCGGTCTTCTGAGGCGATTCTCAAATTGAGAGAGGCGTTTGGCGAATTTTGGGTATCCAAGGCGTACTATTTCCAACTGCTGGCGCGGGTTGGCGAGCAAGGCGTTTGCTGACTTTTTGGCGAGGCGAGGTGTAAAACACCAAGGGCGAAAGGTTAGGTTGAAAGGTGCATACAAGTGAGTCTGACTGGCGAGGTGCAAAGGGCGAATGGTCAGGGTGAAAGGTGCATGCAAGTGTGAAGTGAGTTTAACTGGCGAGGTGCAAATGGCGAATGCTCTGTTGGCGAAAGGCGAGAGCTATGGCGATTTAAGGTCCAAACTTCTGATTGAGATAGCAAAAGGCGAGTGAGAACCTGATAAAGGCGTAATATAAAGGTGATATTCGATAAAAGGCGTAAGGTTGCAACCACAGGTGAAACCTTTAGGGTAGGCGATTTGGTGTTATGGCGAATTCACAGATCGATAAGATCTGGTTGATTTACTGGCGAGTTAAATTAATGAGGGCATTAATTGTTGCAGGATGGCCGAATGTAACAAGCAAATTTTGGAGAGGCGACGTGCGACGTTCAAATAGGCGAGGACGTGACAACCCTGGAAAACGAATGCCGCAGCAGTAGAATCGAATCGGAATCGGTGTTATATAATACGGAGTATATAGATAGATTAGAAATAAGGCGTAGATATAGTTATTGTACGATAGCAGAGTCGACTCATGGCGTTATGTAATTATGATAACTGTACTGGCGAAGGTGTAAGGCGGAAATAAGAGTGGCTGTAATAATATTGGCGAAATAAAACGTGTTACTAAAAATTAGGCTTTTACAATATGATTCAGTTGTGCGGTATAAGCCAGGAAAAGAACTCTTATTGGCTGATGCTCTGTTTCGCTTATATTTAGAATCTTATGATGGCCTTGGTAGTGGGTGTTGATATTTTTATTACAAAACTAAAGCATTTCTTATGATTGATTACTTCAGTAAATTCTTTGAAATGAAAAAATTACATGCTGAGACTGCGGAATGTATTATTGTGGCATTGAAAGAAAACTTTGCAAGGTATGGGAAACCTAGATTATTATATAGTGACAATGGTCCACAATTTTCTTGTTTCAAATTTGATTTCTGTAAAAAATGGCAATTTCAACATGAAACATCGAGTCCCCACTACCCCAGATCAAATGACATGGTTGAAAGGTATATACAAATGTGTAAAATGTTGCTAAAAAAGGCTGATGATTCTGGAACTGATCCTTACATCGCATTATTAGAAACGCGAAATACACCTATACATTCTCAGTAGTGTAAATCACCAAGTGAAATTTTATTTGATAGAAGAATTAATGCATTTTTACCCTCTTCTGAAGATGATACAGTCAAATCATTTTTAGAACAAAGACAAGAAAAATTTAAAGAATATCATGATAGGAGAAATAATTTTAATCCGTTAGAGTTTGAAAAAGTAGCAAAGGTAGTAACGGTCAGGGATAATATAAATGAAATGTGTAAAGGAAAAATTGTTGACATAAGTCATAAACCTAGAGCGTACAAAGTAGAATTACCTACAGGAAATGTGGTAGAGAGAAATAGATATAATCTGTATCTGTATTTTTCCTGATGATAAGGCTCACGAGGCTTCCAGATCCAATATTAACACGAGTATTAACAATAATTTTGAAAATAATCAACATGTTGCAAAATCTAAATTTGGAAGGTTCCTAAAGAGGCCGGATCACCTTAAGGAATATGTAGAATATTTTGTTTTATTATTGTTGAAAAAAAAAGGGAAATGTCAGGATTTAAGTGTAAGTTTTAGTCATAACGTAAAAGTGGCATCAGAGCAGTGTATGATGGCGTGCTGTATAAAGAGTTGAAATTTTCTGTCTTATTATTTCGCCTTATTTAAGTGAATAAACGTGAGTTAATCCAAAATCGAGTTTCAATAAATATACGAGACGTATATTACACTACACTATCCAATTTGTCAAAATCTATAAACAGCAAATAGTAAACAAAAAAAAAATTAAAACTAACCATAACGTTATAAAGGGGAAATTCTGCCATTTTCCAATACTACGCTAGTAAAAAGTGAATATGCGTACATTTTCAGTAGAAAATTTGTAACATCTGCAGTTTATGAGGGCCAAGTAGACTTGTTAAAAAAGAGCTCCATACAGATCTGTTACAACACTGCTTTTTTACCTGATAACCAACAGATCGGAAACAGCTATTTAACAAGTGTCATGTGTAGTATACCCTTATTACTTGTCCGTTTATGAAACATCATTGCACAAAGGGCTATAAAAATATCGAAATGAGGTATTCAATTTTTGCACCATTGTGGAAGTTGTTCAATATCATTTATATTTTCGGGTTGTACACGCAACAGCTTTAATGAAACTTATTTGCAATACATTTCCTGCTTCTCATTCAGAAAGGTTTAGAATTTCATTGCTAGTACTCAAGCACCTGTAATATTTATATAAAGACAGAACTACTAAACATTGATTTCGACTTAAAATTATTAAGATTTGAACAATTTAAAAGCGTTTCAAAAAACAAGCACTTATAACATCACAAAATTTAAGGTAGAGCTTATACGATTAATTACGATTTAGGAAGAATTTCTCTGTACATAAATATAATTTAATAAAAATTACACTAGACATATAAGTATATTTTGTATATTGTTCTTCTCACTAGAATATCACGGATTCAGTGATTGTAAACTATAGGAAAGCGATTTACACGTAGAAAATTTTTAAATGTGTACTTTGGCACACTTTGAGGTGCCCTCTTATAAAAATTTGTTATAATTCAGCCCCTGTAAATATTTTAAGCTTAATCTGTATCAAAATCTTTCAAAGAAAATAATTCCTAGAGTAGCCACAGTTACAAGACAAAATATTCAAATCAGGTTGGAAAAACTGACCTAAATCAAACGTTAGGTTACACTAATTGATAAAGTGGACATCAAAGTAATCTATGAAATGTTTAAAAATAATATCTTAATGATCGGATTGAAACAAAATCTATTACATCATAGTAAGCGTTTCGCCAGGGTTAACTTGGCGAAACTTGAATATAAATACACTTAAAATTGCTAAGAATTTGCCATATAAGTATGGTATCGTCGAAAATATGCAAAAATGATTGTTTCTTAGATTACACATATTCATATAAAAACAGCTCAGAATCACAGCGAAATGTGCATTTTATACAGTGCGTCCATGTAGCGGCCTATATTACAAAAGTATTTAGTTTTAGAGAAACAAGGAAGCGTTTATTAGCACGATTAACAACCCCAACATTCGAGACGAAAGGCGGACGGCTACATTTTATTACACCAATAAATTTGGCAACGTCGACATTCGTTGGGGTTTGCATCCGCTCTTAGTTCTTCTCTTTCAGTGCAACTACAAATTATAATACACGCGTAGCAGGAACATTATTAGAAAGTTCATTTTATGTTCTCCGTTTCCCTTTCGAAATATGAAATAATAAATTAATCAAGTCAACGAACCGAACTTCTACCTGAGGGGAAGTCTAAAGAATCAGGACGGATCTACCATGTTTCCAAAGGTTAAAAGTTTTTGATCACTGCATTTTTTGTTGATTTCGGTCCTTAATTATGTAATTTCTGAAATTAAAATACGGATGTTTCGGCACAATTACAATCAATACTATAATTTATAAGTTCACATATAAATTGCCTAGAATTGCATACAAATGCCACAAGTTAGTTAAGAGTGCCCCTTGCTATCGTTTCTTAGACCCGACAATGATACGCCGTGCCGAAACGAAGATGATGTAACAAATGCTAGAGCGTCCAACAAAGCAGCCAATTGCCCTTAATTTGAACACTATTTCGGCGTAAAAAAGCCATGAAATCATTAAGATTAGCTATTAAACATGGGCAATTCGGATTATAGAAAATGCAAACGGCTTAAAAAATTTAATTATGTAGCACTTAGTCCCGTAATAAATTCGAGGGTTATATATTTTATACTTTGCAACGCGTAACAATAGATTTTTTGGTCGTTATATACTTATCCGGTACAAAACGCTAACTAGTCATTGGTCAGTTAGTCATCGCTTAGTTATATTATTTAGAATTGTAGGCGTTAATATTATTTAACATAAAAATAGAGTCCTCTCAAAGCGACAATTTGACAAATCGCAAATACAGTTCATGCTAAATTCTAAAAGGTGACTTTTTGCTCTTGATGAACAACAAGACAGTTGACCGTTTGTAGCTCGGACCAATTAATATAGATGCTGTCAATGACGTATTGTGTTTACTTTTATATATAATTAAAAAAATAATCAAATGATATTTTTCTTCTGTAGTATTTTGCCTTATTTCTTGATGTCGGTTGTTTTATTGACATAAAAAAAGAGAAGTTCTGAGGAAAGTTGCGATATATTTAGATACCATCACTTATACAAAACCTAATAAAAAAACATCCGATATACCTTTACTGCTAATTCTAAACTTTTAAAGAGAACGGCATTCAATTGCTTTAAACAAGATTTAAAATATTAGCAGATAGTCTACCAGCACAGAAGTTCATGCTTTGTATCTTTCTCAATAAAAAAACGACTTTTTACTGCAATAAATGAGTAGCTGCTGTTCAAGAGCTTGAAGAAGAAATAAATAAAAATAAGTACAAACACTAGAAAACCTTAAGGGGTTTGTGAATAATGCAAAGCAGGAATATCTAATAATAACAATTAAAGATCAACAATATTGGTATTATGTCGGGAAATTCAGGCGCATTTAGCTCCCAAATTAATCGCCTATCAAAGGAGATAGATTCTCTGACTGAGAAAACATAGCTCACCATCAGGATTCATTGAAAACAAAGTCGAATGCTAGATTGTTAAAAGAAATTTCGTCACAATATGTCAGGGGGAAAGTTACAGACTATTGAAACTATGCTCGACAGCTCCTCTGCCCCAGTCTTTGCGGCTAATTGAATTATTCGTTTATAAGTAAACAGTTCAAGACGCAAATAATAAATTGTCTCATGCATGATAATTCTAAACAGAAAAATAAAATCAGTGAACGACTCGGAAAAGGAAATGTCGTAGTTATAAAAAAGAACATGTTAACCAGTACTCAGGATGTAAATAACTGAAAATGAAGCACCTGAATGGAAAAACATAGTGCTGAGCTATTTTAGTTTAAAGTAGAAAAAGTAGTGCTCATGATTCCTCTGTGTTGAGACTTACTGATTGTGACAGGACTTCTTAATGCCGCTTAGATATTGGGATTATGGGTTAGGTACGTCGACTGATTTAATTGAAAGATATTGACTGATATGATTTATATTTAAAAGATTATCACCATCAAAAAAAAGGAAAGATTCGCTGCAGAAAGGAGACCCTAAAGAGAACATAAACGGAGAAAAAGAATGCAAACCAACCAACAACAACAGAGAATTATAAAAGGACCCCTACTTAAGCAATAATTGCCAGCGAGCGAGGTTACAAATGAAAAACACTATACAGCGTGTCCGGAAATACCGTTCGACTAATTTCAGGAGTGATTCTACATAAGAAAACATGATTTTTTTTATATAGACCTGGAACCGAACGTGCATAGTTCCCAAAATACAGAATGTCAAACTTAAAAAAAAAAATCGGTTTGTTTATTAATATCTTAAATATCCTTTTACCGATTTTGTTGAAATTCGGTATGTGATAGTCAATATGGCTGAAAGTAAATGTCAACAAAGTTTGTCGTCCGAAAATTCGGAAAAAAAATTTTGTAGCTCTTGTAAGAGAGAAGTAAAAACTGAACTTAAGTGTAACCAACGTACCAGGCAGTATCACCCAGCGTGTTTGGTAAGGGTGAAGGGTGCGAGAACCCTTGGAATGGGTATTCTTTTGTGTCCGTTTTGCGCGCCTAAATTAACGGACGATGCGTCTGCCAGGGATGAGTTATATCGCGAAAACGACTTATTAAATAAACTTGTACTAACCCTCATGGACACAAATGAGCTTTTGCACGGGAAAATCATGGAAATAGAGACGAAAATCGAAGATTTATCTAATAAAATCTTGGAAAAAAGTGAGGTTAGGTTAGATGTAAACAAACCAACAAACAGCTTTTGCAGCTCACATCCTCATCCTACAAAGAGCCCTTTAATTACATGATTTTAATAATTTTTAATACATTGCTCTTTAGCTGACCCCCATAAACAATCCAAGGAATTTCAAGGACAATCTCCAATTAAGCCCCCAAAAAGTAAAACATCAACTTGCAAAATGGAAATAAGTTACAGCCAAGCTGCAAAAGCAATAAATGATGTAGTGGTTTGGACAACTTTGCAACCAATTATTGACCTTGAATCGTCCAGAAGTGATACGCCTAGTGTACCGGTTGGTGTCACGCATAACCCCAGTGAAACATGGACAGAAGTTAAAGTCTCGAAGAAAGAACCGTCTGGAAAATAGGACTGTGAACAATAAACAAAAGAGACCAACTCCAATCAAAGGGTCAAACCAAAACTGTTTTGGACTGAAGGTGGCCATGAAGACAACCAGAACTCAACTTTCATGGATTTTTGTGTCTGGACTGGATCCTAGTACAAAAGAAAAACATTTTATAGATTTTCTGAACCAAAATATATTTCATGGCTCTAAATGTTTTAAAATGGTGACGAAGAAGGACCATCTTAAAAGTTCTTTCAAGGTGGGAGTTTCCAGCCACAAACCGAGAGAGGTTATGGACCACTCTGTATGGCCGGATGGTGTTATGGTCAACCATTTTTCCAATCTACAGAACCGCAGCTCAACAGCGGTGGCCCCAGAAATAAAGCAAGTCAAGTATAGCTTTTTCATTTAAACATTCAATCTGTTCGTAATAAAATAAACATGCTTGAGGCATTCCTGGTTGACAAAGACGTTAAGATATTATGCCTAAACGAGCATTAGCTGACTGAAGAGGAATGGGGCTCGCTGAGGATTAACGGCTTTACTCTGGCAACAGCTTCTTGAAGAAATAATAGTAAGGGTGGAGGTTCAGGTATATTGTTAAGTTCTTGTGTTGATTTTTCTGTAATTTGGTCTGTTAATTCAATGTCTATGGAAAGTACTGCTAAAATTTGTACCATTTACTTACCCAAATTAAACCTAAATGTAATTTCTATATACAGGCCACCGAGGGGCTGTTTCGACACCTTTCTGAATATTCTTGAAAATGTACTGAATGTAATTGATCAAAGGAGAAGAGTGGTGCTTGTGGGAGATTTTACGTTCTTTTTGAGACCAAAGCTCCAGATTGCTTAAATCTCCGTTGCCTCTTGGGGACATATGGGTTATTGCAGTTAAATAATAAGCCAACTAGATATAAGAATTGCCTTGATAATATCTTTTTTGACATTCAGAGTACAGAATCTTGTCAATTACATCTATTTGACACTGGACTGTCAGATCATTTGGGTTTGATGGTGAATCTTCCTTGTCCTAATCAGCCGAAATCAATAGTATCTGAAAAGGCTACATTTAGGCCAATTACCCGGGCTGGCAAAATACATTTTTTTAATCTTGTTGAAGAAATTAACTGGGACTTTGTGAATGACACATCTCTGAACGTGAATGACAAATTTTCTTTGTTTGTTCACTTCCTGTAGGACGCGTTTCTCGCTTCATTTCCAGAAAAAACTTTTTGTAAAAGAAATAACCAGAATCACATAGTTAACTGGTTTAATAATGACCTGAGATTACAAAGGGATAATCTCCAGTTTCTTTCAGAATTGTATAATCAGTGCCCAATATCTAATGAAAATAAGAAATGACTTCAAATCTAAATATAAAAAATCTATACAATATTCTAAACAAAGATCAAATGATAATATAATACAAAATTCGTCTAATCCTGCTAAAAGTATGTGGCAAATAGTGAATAATTAGGGATACTTCGTCAGCTAAGCAGCAGCCTGATCCGGGGATTTCACCTAATTCTTTTAACAATTTTTTTGTTAATGTAGCAATGAATTTGCAGATACAGATTGGCCCTAGTGATATTAAACCAGCTATGTTTATCCCACAAACACATCATGTGGGACTGTCACTGATCCCAGTAACTTTTATAGAGGATAGAGACATTATGGGTCAACTTAACAAGAAGGGCAGGGACACTTTTGGTTTTAATACTGAATTTATTAAGTCAATAAAAAACATCATTGTTTATCCCCTAACTATGCTTATAAATCAATGTATTTATGAGAGTACTTTTCCAGATATATTGAAACATGCCACTGTGGTTCCAATATTTAAAAAAGGGGACAATAAGGATGTCTCGAACTACAGACCTATAGCTCTACTTGCCATCTTTGCAAAGGTATTCGAGAGATGCATTGTAAACAGAATTTCCAACTACTTTGAGTCCAACGACCTCTTCTTTTCGGGACAGTTCGGTTTTCGTTGTGGTTTGGGTACTTCGGATGGAATCTTGGACTTGGTTGCATTCATACAAGAAGCACTTGAAGATAAAAATCTTGTAAGCACTAACTTTTGTGACCTCAGCAAGGCATTCGACTGTGTGTTCATAGAATTTTCCTGGACAAGTTGAAGAGATAAAACTTGGATACATCTAGTATCGCTTTAATACAGTTTCCTCTCCGGTAGAACCCAGAGAGTTCGTGTGGGGGGTATAGAGTCGGAGGAGAGGGTTGTGTGCACTGGGGTCCCACAGGGATCCGTATTGGGACCCTTGCTTTTTTTGGTTTATATCAATGATCTTCCACTAGTGGACCCCAGGGTGCATTTACCATCTTTGCTGATGATACAGCCATCGCCATTACCTGCCATCTGCTCTCTGAGGTCCGGGAGGCTTCTGTTGGGACACTGTCGAGTGCTGAGCGGTGGTTCACTGCAAATCGTCTTTTTCTAAATGTGGCCAAAACTGATTCCTTGATATTCTCATCACGAGAAGTGCTACAAGATGATAATGATGCTGTGAGATTTTTAGGAGTTCAGTTTGATAGGGGAATTCGCTGGAACATCCAAATTGATGTAATCTGCAAAAAGCTACCTTCCATAATATTCCTTCTTAGAGGGTTGGCAAACTGTGTTTCGCACCAAGTGCTGCGGCAAGCATACTTTGCTTTATGTCATTCTGTCATGACTTATGCTATTTTAGCATGGGGCCATAGTGCAGGTGCTAAAAGGGTCTTTGGTCTCCAGCCCAGAGCCTTTCGTGAGGTTGCGGGGCTGGGGTACAGGGATGACTGTCACATTACTTTTAAGAACCTGAAAATTTTGACTTTACCTTGTGTGTTTATTTATCTAAATCTCTTGTACCTTAGAAAAAATATTCATCTCTTTCCCGGCCACCACTAACTTCATGACCATGATACCAGATCCCGTCATGCGGTGGTCCCTGGTTTTCAGAGATTGGAAAGGTGCAGAAATGGCCCAAACTGCTGGTCAATTCATTTTTATAATAAACTTCCAGCTTGCTGGAAACAACTCCCAAAGTCTCTGTTTAAAAACAAAGTTAAAGATCTCCTATCGCAATAGGCCTTTTATAGTCAAGAAGAGTTTTTAGATTTTACTTTTTAGTACTGTGTCATTTTAAAATCAATGTTTTACTATGTGTAATATTTTGCCGTATATTGTTATACTCAGTAGGGATGACCCTTTTACTTTTTAAACTTGTATGTGTATTTTTTTCTATTGATGTATGTAAATAACTTGTATTTTTGACATTAAATAAATGATTGATTGTAATGAAAAGAGGCTTATTTACCCTTAATTAGATTAAAAATATAAAATCCACTGGCGTCCCGGGAGGCATCATACCGAATGTTATTGATAAAAAAATGTGCGCCACTGACTTTTTCAAACATTTTATTTTTTTTTTCGTATTAAGCAACTAAAAACACAACGTTTTTACTTCTTGACTTGTTTTCGTATCTTGTTTCGTTTTCGAGAAAAATAAAAGTCAGTGTATTACATTTCTTTAGGGCAACTGATGGGTAACCATTATTTTTCTGGAAATCAATGGTTTATTCTATTCATAAAAATTGCTATAATAAATTGTTACAGCCGTTAACTTATTCTTTCTTTTTGTTTCATCGTGGGGTGTAATAACGATTTTTTTTTCTGTGATTGGGTTATGTCATTGTTTACACGTTGTTGCAGAAATTTTCAGAGTATCAATTTTTCAGTTTTCTTTTTGAATTAATAGCAGAGTTGTGCTTCGTTGATGTAATAGTTTGTTCTTCCTCGGTTCGTAGTATAAAATCACGCATTTGTGTAAACATTTTAAAGACTAACCTACAAATTACCATGCTGTGTCTTAAATGCAATATAGACGAAGCCGATGCAAAGCTTCTGACAAGCTGTGATAGTTGCGGAGAAGTAGTACATAAGCTTGTTTGTTCTGGCTTGAACCCATCGGAGATTAAAGTTGATAATTTGCGAGCTGAAGTATCGGCTCTAAAGTTGGATGCAGCGAAAAACGCTTGCACCAGGGACATAACCACCCCTTCCAGCAGTCAACCGATTGATGTTTATGGTGAGCTGCAAGATCGCCAATCACATGCAAGTGATTTTGTTGTGTGTTGTAATACAATGAAATTATTCATATATTGTTTATATCATAATAGTTTTTGTGTTCAGGCCTGTATTTTATAATTAGTAGGTCTGTAATTCTGGTAGCGACCAGCAACCGGTTATTTACAACCAGCGTGTTGTGGTGAAATAGCCTAGTTTGTTTACTTTTACTTTTTTCAAAATAACAATAATGTCGGGTGCCTAGAAAGTGTAATCTTTTTCTTTGATAGTAATTAAAGTGTTTTAAGCTGTCTCTTGTGTGTTAAATTTAGACCCCAACTTTCAAAAACGCAGTGGTTCAACAGGTTATGGGCCCAGACCCGCCGTAAAGTTTCAGTTTTTGTTGTGGAAGTTGGTGGGCGGTAGAAGTTTCTTTTTGAGAGACATGGCGGAGCAAGTAGGCTTGTTAAATATCGCAAAATTAAACGGTGAAAATTGGGTTACTTGGAAGTTTCAAGTACAAATAGCATTAAGGTCAAAGGGCTATTTTGTCATAGTGGATGGCACCACAGAGAGGCCAATGCCTCCAGGAAACACCCAAGAGTGGGATAACAAAGACGCCAAGGCTCAAGAGATCATAGTTTCCAGACTAGGTGAGAGGGTATTTTAACATGCAAATCTTCAGTAGAAATGTGGGCAAAACTTAAGAAAATCTACGAGCATCAGTCACAAATCAGTGTACATCTATTAACACAAAGATTTTTTGCTCTAGAGTATGTAGATGGGAAGGTGGTAGATTTTATTTCCCAATTAGAAGACATAAAGGGCACCCTAAAATCCATGGGCGGAGAAATTAATGACAAAATGGTTACTACTAAAGTTCTTATGAGGAGGAGAAATTAATGACAAAATGGTTACTACTAAAGTTCTTATGTCCCTGCCAGATAGCTTGAAGTATTTTGTGTCTGCTTGGGAGTCTACTCCTGAAGATAAACAGACTCTGAACGATCTGTTGTCGAGGTTGATGCTGGAAGAGGAAAGGAGTAAGGGGACAGAAGAGGCACAGGCTTTAGCAGCAGGTTCCAATGTGTCGAAGTTCAAAAATAAGGCTGGTACAAGTGGTAGCTCAGGTATTAAATGCTTTCAGTGTAGTGGAAATAATTTTAAAAGCAATTGCCCTCAACGAGTTTGTAACTTTTGTAAGAAACCAGGCCATTTGATGAAGAAATGTTGGTTTAGGAAGCAAGGACATGGGGATGCTACTCAGGGTAAGGACAACCAGAGGTCAGCTGACCAGGCACTAATATCCAAATGTGGTGTGGAGATTATGGCGATAATTGGGTCAGAGGATGGTTGGTGGATGGACAGTGGGGCAACCGAGCATATGTGCTATGATAAAAACCAGTTTATAGAGATGGAAACTTTGGCGGTAACAAGAAAAGTAAGAGTTGGTGATGGCAACTTTGTAGGAGTAAAAGGAGTGGAAAAAGTTCAACTTTTGGTCTTCAATGGAAGCAGTTGGGTAAGAACTGACTTACTTAATGTATTATTTGTTCCAGATCTGGCAGCAAATCTTTTCTCTTTAAGTACATCCCTCGACAAAGGCTTTAAAATGCACTCAGATAAAAACAAGTGTGAAATCATAGACGAAGAAGGGAAAATTAGGGCCATAGCAAAGAGAAAGGCTAAATTATTTAAAATAGAGTTTAAAATAGAAAGTCTAAAGTATGATTAATGTAATGCTGTTATGAGCTTGGACAAATGGCATCAAAGGATGGCACATATACATTTTGATCAAGTCAGAAAAGTGCTGAGAAAGGTAATATTGAGTTTCGGGATGAAAATCAGCTATTTTGTAGTGAATGTTTGTCTGGAAAACAACACAGATTGTCATTCCCAGAAAGCCATAGCAGAGCTTAAATGCCTTGTGAGCTGATACACGCAGATTTGTCTGGGCCATTAGAGGTTACATCTTTAGGAGGGGCTAAGTATATGCTAAATTTAAAGGACGATTTTTCAAGCTTTAGGAAAGTTTATTTTTTTGCACAACAAATCAGAAACTGAGAGAAAAATTGATAGTTTTTTTGAATTGGGCAGAAAATATGACACAAAAGAAGGTGAAGATATTGCGGACAGATAATGGCTTGGAATTTGTCAATGAGAAGGTTAAGAGTATCTGTGAAAAGAGAGGAATTATGCACCAGAAGACATCCCCGTATACTCCAGAACAAAATGGGAGAGCGGAACATGATAATCGAACCATAACGGAGCTGGTAAGAACTATGCTACATTCTTCTGGTTTAGATAAAGATTTTTGGGCCGAAGCAGCGAATGCAGCAGTGTTTTCACTAAATAGAGCTGGAGCCAGTCCTCAGAGAGACAAGACACCTTATGAAATATGGTTTCATGAACAGACCAGTATGAATTTTTTCCAGGAGTTTGGCAAAAAGGTTAGTGTTCATATTCCAAAGCAAAAAAGGTTGAAATTGGATGCTGAAAACATCTTTGGAATTTTTGTGGGATACAGTGATGAGGTAAAAGGTTATCGAGTATATCTGCCAGAAAAGAAAACTGTTGAGATTCACAGAGATGTGATGTTTATACCTGAAGATGACAAGCCTCATTTAAAGGACCCTCTGAAGAAGGAAAAAACTTGGTATTTTTAAACTTTCTAGAAGAAAAGGTGGAAATAAATGAAAGGCCCATATTAAGAGAAACACTTGACTATGAAGAAGTACAGAAGCCAGCTGATCAAAGTGATCAGAGTAGTGAGAGTGTGTTGGATGGACCTAATGAGGAGATTGATATTTTTGAGGATGCAAACGGTTCCGATCAATCTCTTGTTGAATCAGTGAGGGGAACTGAGCCAGGAGGCAATGAACAACAGATATGGATTTTAAGGGATACAGAAAAGAGGCAAATTAGACAACCAGTGTGGATGAAAGATTATGATATGAACTCTGATATGGACCAGTGTGATATGTGCTTTTATACAGACGGTGAGGAGCCCTTGGACTTAAAAGAAGCTATGTCGGGAAGGGACAGTGCGAAGTGGAAGGAGTCTATACAGAAGGAACTGAAAGTGCTTAGAGACAATAATACGTGGGATGAAGTGTCGAGACCCAAGGACAAAAAACTAATCGACAGTAAATGGGTTTTCAAGATTAAAAGTGATGGACAGTATAAAACGCGGTTAGTGGCAAGGGGTTTTCTGCAGGAATTGTATGACATGTATGCACCTGTTGCCAAGTTGTGCACATTTCAAATCCTGTTGTCAATGGCAAATTATTATGGAATGATAGGCATCAAGGAGGAGGTGTACATGACATTGCCAGAACAAACTGTAAGTCAAAAAGTTTATAAATTAAATAAATTTATATATGGACTTAAGAGGTCTCCAAAGTATTGGAACAATAAGTTTGATAATTTAATGATAAAAGAAAATTTTGTTAAATCAGATCATCAGATCTCTAACAACAAAAGATTGTTTGTTTTACTTTACGTCGATGACGTATTAATTATAGGTTGCAATTTAGTAGATGTTCAAAATGTAAAGTCTATGTTCAAGCAAAATTTTAGGATGAAGAACTTAGGACAAATTTCAGAGTACTTAGGAATAAGTGTGAGACAAAATTTGGTTCAGGGAACAGTTGAATTAAGTCAGGAGTTATTTAAAACGAGTTCTAAATAGATTTGGAATGTCTGATTGTAATGACATTAGTACTCCTTTGGACCCAAATTTTGACTTTAAAGTATCAAAAGAGGGAAATTCTGATGATAATTTAATAAGACTTTGTAGGCAGATAGTAGGTAGTTTAATGTACGCTGTCTCAGGAACACGCCCAGATTTATGTGAAAGTGTTACTATTTTAAGTAGATTGCAAGACAAAGCAAATCAGAATGTTTTAAATCCTCTAAAAAGAATCTTAAAATATGTAAAGGGTACATTAAGGTTAAAGTTAGTTTTTAAAAAAATTATAAATGTGCTTATGTAGATTCTGATTGGGGTGGTGACCTCTTTGATAGAAAGTCAACAAGTGGGTTTTTGTTTCAATTTTATGGTTGTACAATTAGTTGGGTAAGCAAAAAACAACAATCTGTAGCTATTTCCTCAACAGAGGCGGAGTATTGCACATTATCTATGGCGGTAGTTGAAACATGTTGGTTATTTAAGTTACTATCAGATTTAAAGTTGGATTCTTTGGAGCTGCCAATTAAAATTTTTGAAGATGATCAGTCTGCTTTAAGAATTGCGAATAATCCGGAAAATAATCACAGATTGAAACATATTGGCATTAAGTTCAGTTTCAATAAAGGGAAGATAGATAAGGGTTTAATAAAAGTTGTTAAAATTAATACTGATAACTAGGTAGCTGATATTTTAACAAAAACTTTGTACAAAGTCAAGTTTACAAAGTTTCGTGCTATGATGGGTTTAGTATAAATCACATTTGTTTAGTTAAATGTTTTTAGTCTAAAGCTGTCTACTCTATATTTTTTATGTGAATTTTTAGGAAATAATTTCATTGAGGAGGGGTGTTGTGTGTTGTAAAACAATGAAATTATTCCTATCTTGTTTATATCATAATAGTTTTTGTGTTCAGGCCGGTTATTTACAACCAGCGCAGCGTGTTGTGGTGAAATAGCCTGGTTTGTTTACTTTTAGTTTTTTCGAAATAGCAATAATGTTGAGTGCCTAGAAAGTGTAATCTTTTTCTTTGATAGTAATTAAAGGGTTTTAAGCTGTCTCTTGTGTGTTAAATTACGACCCCCAACTCCCAAAAACGCAGTGGTTCAACAGATTTGATGGTTTTTAATCTCGCAGAGCAGAATTCCGACATGGAAGACATCAAGAGTTTATTTAGTGATATTATGAAGGTTACAGTTCATCCGAAGAGTGTTTCACGGCTTGGTAAACCAAACAAGTATGATTTCCGGAATATGAAGGTTGTACTTAATAGTCAAGCCAATGTTCAAACTGTTACCCTAAACCTTAGTAAACTTAAGGCACATAAAATTTTTGTAAATCGTGATTTAACTAGAATGCAGCGAGACATTGATGCAAATGTTAGAAATGAGTATAGGCAAAGAGTGTCCAATGACGAACGAGATGTCCAGATTAAGTATCATCAAGGTGTGCCTACAATAGTTACAAAAATCTGAGCACTTCCACAAAACGTCTGACTTACACAATCTATTACCAAAATGTATGGGGGCCGCGCACCAAGTTGCATCAGCTTATGGAGAATGTTCAGGCATGTCATTACGATGTATTGGTTTTTACAGAAACCTGGCTAAACAGCAGTTTTTACGATGCAAAGTTAAGTCTTCCTGAATATATCATTTACCGTAAAGTCCGTTCCAGTGAGACGAGTACGTGCATGAGAGGTGAAGGAACATATTACCAGTAGGCGCATGGTTATGCCTGGGAATATAGAACACATATTTGTGACACTTGGTTCTGGACAAGCAAGCCTAATCTTGGGTGTAGTCTAGTTTCTACCAAGATCCAGTGCCTTGTGCTATTTAAGTTTTACTGAACCATTGGATAGTCTTTCTTCTGCTATGCCTGACTCAACTCTTTGTGTGATTGGATATTTCAACTTGCCTCATAGCATTTGGGTACAAAATCCTTTAAGTTCTTCAGTAACAGCTACTAGAGGCGCCTCTCTGGATGAGATTGCATCAACCGAAGAAATTCCTAATGCCTGTACATTTCACAACTTGTTTCAGGTTAATCATGTTCTAAATGCCAGCGAGTCTTTGCTGGACCTTGTGTTGACTCAGAACGCTACCACTGCTGTGTGTCAGGCCGATCTCTCCGAAGTTCCACCAGACTTATATCATCCGTCACTCTGTGTGCAGATTGGCGCCAGTATATTAACAAGTGACAATTTATTGAGGTTTGAAGGCTGTTACAAAGACTTTAAGTCGGCCAATTTTTCTGAAGTGTCTGACTTTCTGGATGGGTTTCATTGGGATGCCGTGTTGAGGGATAAGACGGTTGATGGCATGTTGAATATTTTTTATGAGGTTCTGTATTTGCGTATTGATTTGTTTGTACCCCTAAAAAAGTAACTAATGCTGATATGATAGATATTCATTAGAATTAAAAAATTGCATTATAGCTAAAAAGATAGTACAGAAACAATATAAAGTCACACATTCAGTGCATGATTACAGTAAATTTTCTAGACTTAGAGGATTGTGTAAGGAACTAATTCGTTATAGCTTATAGAGGATATATAAATACTACTGAGCAATCTTTATTTTCCAATTTAAAACAATTCTGGATTTTCGTTAATAGTAAACGTCAAAATAATCATTACCCTAGTGAGTTCTATGAAAACAGGAAGAGCTGCTCAGATCAAGACGTGGTAAATTTGTTTGCTGACTGCTTTGCCACAGTGTATGGTGGGGACCTGAGCAACTCCCGTCTGATGGGCTTTCTACCACTGATATTAACGTTTCTGAACATAACATTTTATTATCTCAAATTTATGCAAAGCTTTCTTCCTTGGACACCAACAAGGGTCCTGGGCCAGATGGTATACCACCAATATTTCAAAAACATTGCAGCTTTAATTTATCTAGGCCACTGTTCCATATCTTCAATTTGTGTTTCTCTAGTGGGAATTATCCGGGTTTATGGAAGATGAGTTTTGTAACTCCCATATTCAAAACGGAAGTTCGGTCATCAGTCACCTATTATATACCAACAAGCACTCTGAGTATCATCCCAAAGTTGTTTGAGAGTCTGGTGTGTGATTTTTCTCACTTCCATTCTTGATCCACTTCTCATAAATCAACACTTTGGCTTCCGGCCTCGAAGATCTACTGAATTAAATCTTCATACTCACGTTGACGGTCTATCGAATGCTTTGTAAGAGCTTTTGTGAAATTATTAACATTTTCCTACCCTGACGGGAGACTATCCTAGTTATAAATGTAATAATCATTCTAGAGATATTGCCCCTAATTTCAACTTTAGCTGAGTAGCCTCCGTATCCCAGGACCTCAGTACGCTCCAGCGGCGACTGGCTGACTAACACCCCTTTTCGGTAGTGTAGTGGTTATCACATCCGCGCCTGGTACGCGGGAGGCTCGGGTTCGGAAAATGGGTGTCAGGTTGATACTGTCTACACTGACTTTTCCAAGAGTTGATAGAGTGCCTCATGATATACTAATACACAAGCTCAGAGTGTTGGGTTTTGAGGTCCACTTCTCTCATGGCTTGTTAGCTATTTGTCCCAGCGAAGGCAGATTGTTAGAATAGGCAATTTTTACTCATATGAAATTGAAACTCCTTCTGGAGTGCCACAAGGTTCCCATTTGGAACCCTTGTTGTTTAATGTGTTTATAAATGACATCTTTGAAAGCATAAAGCACAGTGAATTTCAATTATTTGCTGATGACCTAAAATTATCCTATCAGATACTTGAGCCTGGTAACTGTGAGGGACTCCAGCTGGATCTGGATGGCTTGGTGGAATGATGTCAAAGGAACAGAATGTCATTGAATCCTTCCAAATGTAAAACCATATCTTTCTACCAGTGTAGATATAAAGTTACTTTTAACTATGCTATTGATGGGGTACCCCTTGAAAAAATTTCTGTAGTGAAGGATTTGAGAATAACACTGGATGTCGCCCTCAATTTTATCACCCATATATCCAACATTGTTAATAAGGCATTCCAGATGCTTGGGTTGATCAAGAGATGCACTGCTGATTTCAATAGTCTGGTCGCGTTGAAGTAGCTATATTGTGCACTCGTTCGTCCTTACTTGGAGTATTCCTCAACTGTGTGGTCTCCGCACTACAATGTCAATAGGAACGCACTTGAAAGTGTTCAACACAAATTTCTGAAACATATAGCGTATAAACTTAATCTTGCAGAATATTTTGATGAAGAAATACTGTCCCAACTAAACTTGCTACCGATATTAGTGCGTCACCAGAGAAGAGGTCTTTTAACATTCTATAACATTCTTCACAATATGCTGTTTCTGTTAGCTGCAAGCCTTTTCTGTGGATTTTTGGAATTAAACCACTAAAGAGTTTTGGGATTACTGTGGTGAGGTTGGGAGTTAGGAAGATGTCCAGTACCAAGTGTTCAACCTGTAAAAAATATGTAACCTCAGATGCAGAATTTGTTGCATGTGATAGCTGTAGGGCTACTAGGCATCTTTCCAAGGAGTGCAGTCAACTCTCAGCTTCTGAACTTAGAGCTGTTGTTCTATAAAAACGAGTCATGATGTATTTCTGTGACGATTGTAGAGATGCATTCAAAGGAGTTCCTGTTATGCTCAGACACATCAACCAGATGCAAGAGGAAATAAGCCTACTTAGGAAGGACATAAGCGCCCTCCAAAAAGATAGGCAAACTCTTACAGAACTTCAATCTAAAGTGGACTTAATTTCCCAATCTACCCAGTCTAGTTACTACCTTAGAACGATCAGGTTTGGAGAGCAATGTCAACTCTTCATGTATCCCTGAAAATTTGGACAACCTGTGGTCTGAGTTCCAGGACCGTCAGAATAGGGCCAAAAATGTTATGGTGTTCAATCTTCCAGAGAAGAATGATGATGTCACTGATATAAACTCCTTACTCTAGATTATTACTAACAAACCACCTCCAGAGTTGGAAACAGGAATGCCAAAGGTGCTCGTGCCTTAAGACTTACTTTTGATTCCTCTAGTGATGTACAGTCTTTAATAAAACTCCGAAGGAGACTTAAAGGCCATAATGTGTACATAAATTTCGACCTAACCACCAAGCAGCAATAAATTGAAAAACAAGTGTGGGCTGAACTTAAAGAGCGAAAATCTAAAGGTGAGACCTCTTTAAAAGTTACATAGGTATTGTGGGGGTGTCCGCAAAATTGTATCAAATCAGGAAAACTAAGACGGAACGGACAGGATTCTCACAAAAACCTTCTAAATATATATTATCAACATATACAGGGGCTTCGAACAAAGTTTTCTACTCTTTTATGCAAAGTGGCCATTAACGACTATGATGTGATTATGCTGACTGCAACTAATCTTAGTGCAGACATCTCGGATGGCCAACTTGCTCTGGATAACTACAAAATATTCAGAAAAGATCGTTCTATTGAAACTAGTGCAAAAAAAAACCATGGGAGGCTCACTAATTGTGGTGCATAAAAAACTGCCAGCTCGTTTAATCCCATTGGATGCTGTTCTGGAGCAAGTGTATGTTTCTGTTGGAGATCACGGGGCTGAATGCATTCTTGGGTGTGTCTATCTTCCCCCCCCCCCAATTTTTCTACTCAGGATTACGTATGTGCTGGTGAATGTATCGACCACATCCGAGAAATGTATCCTGATACAGATATTCCTAATGCCAATAATAGAATTCTTGATTTAGTTCTAGCTTTTAAATTTGTTAAAGTAACAGCATGTGACCCTCTTGTTAAAATTGACAACCACCATCCACCTCTTAATTTCCCAATTTTATTATCTAAATCATCACATAATTCTGTCAGCCCCCAAGCTAATACTTTCTATTTTGATTTTAAATCGGCCAATTTCTCACTTATAAATGACTATCTGGGAACTATTCGGTGGAAGGCCCTTTTCTGTGATAGGGAGATGCAAGACATGGTGAACATTTTTTATGACATTGTTTATGGTGTC
>MU182656.1:285471-301744 GCA_016904865.1 Pissodes strobi | reverse complement strand
AGCTATGTTTGACAGTAGTTTTTCAGTGGCACTCAAATGATCGATCTGTCTTACTTGGGCTGAGCCCTTCAAGAATGTTGCGTTGTTGGTCTGCGATAGGCATAACAATAGATGGGTTGCTTTTGAGGGGAGGAAAGAGGGAAGATGAGGGAAAGGTAACATGGGGAAAACAGCGTGAAAAACCCCACTCCACGATTCTTTGGCATGGGTTACAATACAACATATAACACACTAAACGTCACATAAAAGGTTAGAGATTACCCTCGTAATCTCGGTGAGGTGAGGATTGCAACCAACATCGTAACGCTTGGCTACATGTAGCCGTAATTCCCTTGCACGGAACAGGGGAACAGGAGGCAGGTCGATCGTTCAATCGTGTTCGATTCTCCGGTCCATTCAGTTTACCGTGCGTCCGCCTAGACCACCGCTCGACTAGGTTCCCCAGTAATCGGTGGGTCAGGATGGGTTTACTTCTGTGCTCCTGGTAGGTCTCGATTTCTCGAGAGCCCCAGGGGCACAAAAGGGGAAATTTGGCGGGACTTTTAGGATCAGGGATGGGAATAGGTCCATCGTTTAAGGCGGCCTGGGTTGCAGGTAGTACACCGTTGTCTTCCTGTGTACCGGGCCATGTCTGGGAACGTTTCGCGGGTCATACCTCAAGGTCGCCAGGTTAGCAGTCCTCGTTGAGCCGCGCACTCCCAGATCATAGAACCTACATGCCTGTTTGTCGATATATTCGTTGACGTATTCTACGCCTGACCAAGCATGTAGGTCGCTGATCCGGGTGCGCGGCCCTGCCGAGAAGGCCGCCCTTAAATATTTGTTCTGGATAATCTGAATCCTTCTCATGTGACTCTCCGCGATCGAACACCAGACAGGTGCCCCGTACAGTAGGTATGGCCTTATGATGGACCTATATAATGTGATTTTGCTTCCGGGACTTAGGTAGGAACCACTCCGGACAAGAGGCCTCAACTTTTCGAAAATGCAGTGGTGTTTTTCGTGTATGTATGCCACTTGGCGGCAAAAGGTAAGGCTCCTGTCCAGATAGATTCCTAGGTATTTGGCGTAGGATTTGGGATGGATAGGGGTATTTTGCACCCTTATTGGGCGCGCTGTGATATATGTTCGCTTTTTAGTGAAAAGAACCGACTCGGTTTTATTTGGATTTAACCGAATTTTCCACTTTTCATAGAAAGTTGATATGCGTTCCATGTGTTCAGTTAAGTTGTTTACTGCCTCCTGTGCGGTGAAGGCATGGGAGTAAAGGGCGGTGTCATCTGCGTAAAACGCCAGGGAGGTATCGGGATGGGATGGTAGGTCGGCTATATAGTAGCTGAAAAGTTGCGGAGATAATACCGTTCCCTGAGGCACCCCCGCATGTATCGGCTTCGAAGTCGAGACCGAATTGTGGACGCGTACCGAGAAGGTGCGTCCGGCCAAGTATGACGCGATCAGTGCTGATGTATGTAACGGGAAGCTCAGCTCCGCGAAGAGCTTATACAGCAGCCCGTCGTGCCATACTCGGTCGAACGCTCTCTCTATGTCCAGGAGCAGTAGAGACGTGCTATGCCTCATATTGAACCCGTCAAGAATGTCCTGTACTATTCTCGCAGCGAGCATATTAGTACTATGCCCGCTGCGGAACCCAAACTGCTCCGCCGGCAGTACCTGACGGTTCGAGGCTGCCTCACTGATCCTGGGCAGCAAGAGCTTCTCGGCAAGCTTTCCCAACGTGTTGAGAAGGGATATCGGTCTGTAGGATGCGGTGCTTTTAGGATCTTTCCCGGGCTTGGGGAACAGTATTACGTGCGCAACCTTCCAGGAGCTAGGGAAGTGTTGCAGACGAATTACGGCGTTCACTATGTGCATGTAATGTACAATGGTCTTGGAGGGGAGGTTTTTGAGGAGCAGGTACGGGATTTGATCGGGTCCCGGAGCCCTATCTTTTGGCAGACGGCGTAGAACGCCACATATCTCTGACGGATTAACAAGAAGTTTTCCCATCACAGAGGGCGGTATCGGATATGATCTTCCCGTGAACCTGGAAGTTTGCTCCGTGATATGGGCGTGCAATGGCACAGTGTCCGGTATTTCGCCGTGGACATCAGCGAGAAAGTCCGCGAATACTTCAGCTTTATCTGCGTCTCCTATTATGTCCTGTCCATTACTACGAATGGCAGGCATTTGCGCTTTAGTATTGCGGACCTGTCTCGCTAATCGCCACAGCGAGCCGTCAGCTGTGCCGAGCCCATTCACGAAGCTCATCCAAACCGCGTCTCTGTGACTGCGGATCTTTCTCCTGATTTCATCCGTCAGAGCGTTGGCCCTTTGTTTGTCGATAGCGGCGCCGTTTCTCTGCCATCTGCGCCTGATACGGTCCCGAAAACTAATCAAGTTTAGGATATCGTCAGGAAGCGTCTCTAAAAAAGATTGCCTACTGACTACCGGACACATAGCGTCCCTGACGCGCTGGATATTTCGGGTTAGTGTGTCGACTTCGGCCTCTAACTCCTGGATGGACTCGATCTGCTTAGGGATGACTGTCACCTCGTTTAACCTATCCCGGAACGCCTTCCAATCAAGATTTTTGTATGAGATCGTTGTCCCAATGGCTTCCGGCCGCCTGACGCGAGTCAGACACATCTTGATTGCAAGGTGATCCGAGTTTAGGCTATTAATAGCCTTAGGTGCCGAGATGTCAGGCATCCCACGGGCGATCACTACATCCAGGTGTGAAGGTCGGCAGTTTGCACGGTAAAAAGTAGGATGAAGTGTTCTTAAATATAGGATATCAAGATTGTCTTCGAGCAGTTGACGCAGTATGGTGCCCTTGTGGGTGGTAGCGCTATCGCCATACGAGATATGTTTTGCGTTAAAATCACCCACAAGGACAGACCTCGTGTTTGGCGGTAGAAGGGCTAAAAAGTCGGCCTGTGATATACGAAGGGCAGGGGCCGCGTACCCGCCGCTGATACACCGGCCACCGTCCAGCACGATGCTAACGTGCTCGATGCGCGTATTTATACGCATTCGTCTTTTGTATCTTAGTGTCCGGTGTATCAGGCTGACCACGCCACCCCCCGGTCCGGGCCTATCCCAGCGCTCGACACTGTACCCGCGGAACTTCAATTTGAAGTCCGGGTCGAGGCGCGTCTCAAGCAAGAAAACAATCTGATAATTGGAGCTGTACAAGAAATGTTTAAATTCGCCAAGTTTATCACGAATGCCGTTGCAATTCCAGGACAGTACATTATAGACAAACATTTATAGCAAGCCATTTATATGTTATACTTAAAGATTTCAGTAGAGAAGAAATGAATCGTTCCTTGCATTATCTGAATCTTGTCATTGTTGCATGATTTGATCATCGAACAAAATTCATCCAATGCAAAGAATAGCTCGCTTATATTAACTAGCGAATTAATCTCTGTCACAACATTAGATAGGTTTTTAAATTGATCGGTTATTTGAGTGCCACTTACTGCGTTAGCGTTTACGTTTACAGTTTCTGGTCTCCTGGTAGGCGCGGCTTGTTGAGAGGCCCTTAATGTGTTGGGAAAATCGCTCTCGTAGTTTTCCCTTGGGGGTGGTGGTCTTCTTTCTGTTTTCTGTTGTTCCTGGGGTTGCTGCTCCACTCTTCCATTTCTACCCCGGCCTTGATCTCGACGCCCTTGCCCCTGCCAGGCCGGCGTGACGGGCAAGGGAGCAGGAGCGTAGGTTTTCTGTGGCTTTTTGGTGGTTGCTGCTAGTTGTTCGATTTTAAACAGGTAGACAGGGCATTCCTGATCGATAGCTCTATGTGGTCCTCCACAGTTTGCACATTTAATTGTGTCATTTGTGCACGACGTAATTTCATGGCTCCCACTGCATTTTGAGCACTTAAAGTTCTTCTGACAGTAGGTCATGGAATGTCCATGACCTTGACAGCGTCTGCATTGTATTATGGGCTTAACGTTTCTTCTGTTTTCCCATGTAATCTTTACGTTCATGAGTACCTTTACTTCTTGCTGGAGCCTTTTTAGTGTAATTGAGGCGTCCAGGACGATCAGGTATAGTGGTACTTTAGTTTTCTTCATGAGGAAGATATTTCTTGCTTCGAGGTTATATTCGTCATTTAGATGTCTCTTAATGTCGGCGATGTTGATTTCGGCGTCCAGCCCCCTCATGACGTAAGCGTGGGTTTTTTTGGTTTCTGTCGGCGTATGAATGATACTGTAACTTTTCATTGTCGCAATTTCTTTTAAAAGTTACCCAGTCTTTATCTGTCTCGAAGAATATGATAGTGCTGTTTTTCGCATATTTCTATAATGCATTTAAATATTCAGCGACGAAAATGTGTTTTGCCCGACTATACACTTTTGTCGATTTATTCTCGGCATGAGTTTATCCATGGAGGTACTTTGGTGTTTGTCCGTGATTGTGTTTTAGAATTATATACGGTTGTCTATATTGCAAAATTTAACCATTTATTAGTGGAAAAAGAGTTTGAATTTCTATAGCACATATGCCTAGGTTAAGTATTTATATTGTATGTTTGTATAGACCAACAATAGCTGATGTGAACGTGTTTGTAACTAGATTGGAAGTACTTTTGTCTCTATTTCCTAGAAATAGCAACATTATATTGGCAGGGGACTTGAACATAAATTATTTGGACAGATCGAATGTGAACACCATTATGATAACCAATCTGTTGAGCTCATTTGATTTTTTATTTTTTATTAAAAACAAAATGAAATCTTTTCTTACCGAAAAGTGTTTTTATTCGGTCGAGAACTTTTTAAAAAAAAAATTAAAGCAATGTGATTTTGATACTACTTTTGGTTTGTATAAATAATATGGTTTTAAAATGTTTGTATGTATTTTTCCATTTTTTTTTATATTTTATTTGTCATTTACTGTTGTATTTGTGATGTGTATTGTACTATACATAATAATTGACGTGCTTATAATATTTTAAGTGTTTTTACATTGTAATATTCAAAAGCGAAATATATCTTATCTTATCTTTGCATATGCATGTGAACGTACCCACAAGAACAACAAATATGAGTTCATCTTTAATAGACTATTTTTGTTCGAATCTACCAAAACACGTATTTAGGGAATGTACTGTGATTAATGCTGGTCTATCAGATCACGAGGCAATTTTATGTAAGTTTGGGATACCTTCTAATCACACTAAAACAGGAAGACGTCGCGGAAGAATGTATACTAAGTATAACTTTGAAAGATTTTCCCAAATGTGTGCTAATGTTGATTGGCCTAATATTATTAATTCAAGTGATCCTGTGGCGTGTTTTCACAATATTTTATCGTATAACTTTAACCAATCTTTTCTAGTGAAATCTCTTAAGAAAAATAATAGAAAGCCGTGGTTTACGAAAGCTATAAGATCAGCTATAAATATGCGTTCTTTGCATAGACTTCGTAAATATTTTTTAGATAGTAACATTTTTATGGCTCATTATATCGAATATCGAAAAATTTACAGGCGTGTAATTAGAATGGCCAAACAACGTTATTTTTCTAATCGTATAAATCATTCAAACAATACACAGAGAGAAACCTGGAAAATCGTTAATGACTTGCGTGGAAGAGACAGCAAATCAACCCAGTCGTCGGTCAGCGCCGATCAATTCAATTCCTTCTACTGTTCCGTGGCCTCAAGTCTTTCTAGTCAAATCCTTCCAAGGGTTGATGCTTTGGATTATTTGCGCAATGTGGCAGTGATGGATTCGTCTTATTTTATTCCCACTGACATTGAAGAAATTAAGCAGGTATTTTATGAGATAAAGAATAAAAATGCAGTGGGATGGGATGATATTTCTTTAAGAGTATTCCTTGCCCTGCCGGACAACGCGTTAAGCTCACTGGCGGAGGCTATTAACTTATCTTTTATTTCTGGTATTTTCCCACCTGGCTTAAAGATTGCCAGAGTTGTTCCACTTTTTAAGGGGGGAGATTCCGAGTCCCCATCTAACTTTAGGCCAGTGTCGGTACTTCCAACACTATCAAAAATTATTGAAAAGCTTGTTAAGAAACGCATTACCACCTTCTTGATAGCACATGATACACTTAGTAGAGTTCAATTCGGATTCCAGGCTCAGAGAAGCACTAATGATGCGAATTTTTCTTTTTAAAAAGAACTATATATTTACTTAAATGAGGGAGAGGTTGCCGCTGCGGTGTTCTGTCTCACTAAAGCATTCGATTGTGTGAATCATGGAGTACTGCTCGGCAAGCTTGAAATTTATGGTTTCCGTGGCGCATTTTTGACATTGGTGAGATCGTACTTGACCGATCGTCATCAGTCGGTCATTCTTGACAGCGAAGTATCATCGACTTTAAGATTAACTTCCGGTGTCCCGCAAGGGTCTGTCCTTGGGTCGTTGCTTTTTTTGTTTTATATCAATGATATTGTAACTTTGAATGTATCGGGCGCATTCACTATGTTCGCGGATGATGCAACCATTTTGTGGCATTTTAAAGGCAATGACCATTTGGAAGACGTTATTGGTGGCGATTTGGTAAATCTAAAAAACTGGTGCGATGCAAATTTTCTGACTATTAATATATCGAAGACAAATATTAAGCTTTAAGTGTGGGGTGGAGAATGTGTTTTTGAATGCAGAGAGGATACGGAATGTAGATTATAATAAGTTTCTGGGTTTAGTTGTGGACAATAAATTAAAATTTGAACAGCATATTCTGCAGTTGTCCACCAAGCTGTCTAGAGGTTGCTATGCTTTGAGGGTCGTTTCTCAGGAGCTGGATGCTGCAACAGCTAGGAGTGTATATTTCGCCCTTATAGACGCTCACTTAAGGTATGGCATATGTTTTTGGGGTGCGTGTTCGGGTTATTTGTTCAGAACTATTTTTCTTCTTCAGAAGAGAGCCGTGAGATTCATGCTTGGGATGAAGTGACGTGAGTCTTGTCGTCCTTTGTTTGTCCTGAATAATCTTTTAACACTTCCTTGTATTTCATTCATTCATAAGAAATTTAGACATGAAATTCAGGCCACACCGTTCTACTCTGTGCGAAGTACTCACACCGCGGCACTTCCTATACCAACCTCTACTTTGGTCAAAAACTCTTTTATTTATAATGGTAAAAAAATATTTAACCGCCTTCCGCGACAAGTTAGAAAGATAGTGTGTGCTAGAAAGTTTAAAGCGGTGTGAAGAGGGTGCTTCTGGATAAAGCCTATTACTCTGTCTCGGATTTTTTTTTGCCGATTCTTTCTAGCAATGTAGCAATATTGTATGTACCTGCTTGTTTTTTATTAAAGTGTGACGCTCCGTTATGTACGTTTTATATTCCTTGTTTTATCGGTTAACAACATTTTATGGACAACAACTAGGAATGTATATGATGGTATTATTTGTAATCTAGGTTGTAGGGTTTTATAATGTGATATGTTATTGGTCAGGTCATTACTTCATATTTTATATTTATAGGGCATAAAGATTTTAATTCTCTTTATATGTATTGTTACAGTTTGCAGTTTGCTATATTATAGTTATGCTTTGTCAATGAGATTCTGTCTTATGATAATAAAGCTGTTTTGAGTTTGAGTAAATGATTAAGTATTTTAAGTATTTATTTGTTTAGAGAATTATATGTACGGTGTAGCCCGAATTGAGCCTAGATGTATGGCGATCTTGAAAACAATATAACCAGAGAAACGATTAAAAGCGGAAAGTTTTAGACATTTATATTTGTAACTAAAAACCGTTTAGTGCGCACGGGAAAAATAAAATACAATTTCGCGAACGTGCTGTTATTTTCTTCTTTTTCAATGTTTAGCAAATTGACAAAAACATTTTTAGAGCAACTTTTTGTATAGATTTCAGCTGTGTAATAGAGTTTTGACACTACGTTTCGCGTTTTTCTGTCGCCAGGTACATTTTTCCTTATGGATACCATATTGCATTTCATGTGAAATAGATAGCGCTTTTCAACGATGTATCACTTGTTGGTAAAGCAAATAAAACTGAATTAAAAAAAAAAAACAAAAAGTTCATTTTACAATACGATAAGTGGCAACAACAAATGAATACGTTTGCAGAGATTCAAGACAGATGTGAAAGAGCGAAAAACCTAATGGTTTACAATGTCCCTGAATCGAACTCGGATCAATTTGAAGATCGAATCAAACATGATAAAGCTGAAGTTGATACACTTTTTCAAAAGCTTAATTTCGACCGAAACACTGAGTTTAAAGTTTAAGTTTTAAGACTGGGGCAACGTAATGATTCAAAAATAAGACCTATGAAACTAATTTTTTCAGATGAATCGTCAGCAACCACTTGTTTGAAACAAAAACGTATGTTGAGGAATTGTAATATTAAAATAACTTCGGATCTAACTAAACTACAGAGGGAGCACTTGAATAGTTTATATAATGAACTAAATGACCGCAAGGCAAAGGGTGAAACTGACTTGATAATGAGATACCGTAACAATCAGCCATACATTACTAAACTGAAGAAAGCCAGTTCTAAGCAGTCAAAAAACATTTAAACTCTACGGAGATCAACTGTTATTTTCAGAATGTTGGTGGTATTAGAACAAGACTGAATGAATTAAAAATGGCTGTTAGTTTATGTTCTTATGATGTTATATTGTTGGTGGAAACGTGGTTGACGGGTGATTATAGTGATGATGAACTGGGATTTAGGGATTATCATATTTATCGTTATGACAGGGATACTAATTTAACCAGTAAATCAAAAGGTGGTGGTACACTAATTGCGGTGAACAAAAAACTAAAATCAAAAGCTATTGTGACTGAGGTATTGACAGTCGAACAAGTATTTGTGCTCATTAATCTAAATGGAAACAAAGTTATATTTAGTTCAGTATACATTCCTCCTCAGTCAAGAGTGGAGTTATACGAAGTTCACTGTAATGTTTTATTAAACCTGGCTCAAAAGTTTCCTGATTGTGATTATGTAATATGTGGCGATTTTAACTTACCGAATTGCCACTGGTATAGTTGTGACAATTATCTCAAAGTTACCTGTCCTGGAACACCCACGGCCAATGTTATTTCCACTTACTATAATTATTTGGGTCTCTTTCAGTCGAATGGTTTGCCAAATTGTAATAACCAATTTTTAGATTTGGTGCTTGCTAATTTGGAGAATCTTATGGTTTCACTAGCTGATGATGTACTTTTGAGGGTTACTAAACATCATTCAGCTTTTAGTATTACAGTGCCATGTTTACCTTCTAATACAGATCTAAGGTGCGATATGTATTATTTAGATTATAGAAATGATAATTACAATTTAATAGATTCATACTTGCATAGTGTTGATTGGGATGTATTGTTTTATAAGAAAGATGTTAATGAAACTATAGAAATTTTTTATAGTATCCTATATGATGCTATTAATATGTTTGTTCCAACAAAAAGGTATAAAACATCTAATTTTCCACCCTGGTTCTCGGCTGAACTTAAAAAGCTAATAATTCAAAAAAAGGTTTCTCATAGAAATTTTAAACAAGATAGAATTGGGGTACCAATTCTATCTTGAATTTTCTAGACTTAGGGAGAGTTGTAAATTACTTCAAAAGACTTGCTATGATAATTATTTAACTAAAATGGGGACTGATATTAATATTGACCCTAGTATTTTTTGGAGACATATAAATAATGCAAGAAAATCAACAGCTTACCCCAATACAATGTTTTTAGAGAATCAAGTGGCCGAGAGCAATAATGATATTGTTGATCTTTTTGCAGAGCATTTCTCAGCTACTTATGCCAAAGGGAATGTCTATCAATTTGATCAAAACGTTATTAGTAAAACTGTAGACATATCTTATCTTAGTGTTTCAATATCTGATGTGTTTGATGGTATGGCCGGGTTACGGATGTCATACGCACAGGGTCCTGATGGTGTTCCAGCAGCATTGGTAAAACATTGTATCTATTCCCTTTGCAGGCCTGTACACTTGATTTATCAGTTATCCATTGATTCATCTACTTTCCCAAGATATTGGAGATCTAGTTTCTTGATACCTGTTTTTAAATCGGGCAACAGGCAGGATGTCAGCAATTATAGAGGGGTGTCAATTCAGTCTAATTTGGCGAAACTTTTTGATAAGTTGGTTTATGATCAACTTGCTTGGAAATGTAAGGAACTTGTTGTTGGTCAACAACATGGATTCGTGCAGGGGAGATCGACGGTTACGAATCTGATGGTTTATCAGTAATATCTGTTGTCTGCCTTTAAGAGGAAGGGTTATGTTGATAGCATTTACACTGACTTCTCGAAGGCATTCGACAGAGTGAATTGCGATCTTTTACGGTGTAAGTTGATTGCATTGGATTTTGGAATGGATGTTGTTGAATGGATGTCAAGTTTTTTATTGGATCGTTTGGGTAATTGCCTTTCAAGGGAAATGGCTGTAGTGTCTGGTGTTCCTCAGGGCTCCCACTGTGGCCCTCTACTGTTCATCTTGTTTATTAATGACATAGTGAATATGGTAAAACATTCAAAAATATTGATATTTGCCGATGATGTAAAACTATATAAACATATTGAGGGTTATATAGATGTCTTGAACTTACAGTCTGACCTAAATAGCATATTCATCTGGTCAATAGCTAATGGATCAGATTAGACATAAAAAAATGCTTTTCTATTACATTTGGGCATTCTCGTGACAATCTACCAGGAAACAGATATGTCTTGAATGGGACTACACTGGAGTCAGTATCTGAAATTCGTGATTTGGGTGTACTATTTGATTGCAATTTAAGCTTTAATAATCACATTGATTCAATTGTAAATAAAAGCAATCAAATGTTGGGTTTTATATCCAGATGCAGGATCTTTTAGGTTACTATATAACACACTTGTGCGCCCAGGGCTCGAATATGCATCTGTAGTTTGGTCACCATTATATCAAAAACAAATTTGTGAAATAGAAAGTGTTCAGCGAAAATTCCTAAGATCGTTAGCTTATAGAAGCAATATCAATATTAGAAATATAGACAATAATTATTATATTGACTACAGCATTGTTATGAGAGAATTTTCTGTTGTTACTCTAGGATCAAGACGAGAGTGTGCTGACATGCTCTTACTTTTTAAAATGTTAAATGGTTATGTATCTTGTCCTGAACTCCTGGAATGTATTAATGTCAATACTGTGCATAGAACAAGAAATAGTCGAGTATTTACCATTCCATTTCAGGATACAAACTATGGTTTTCATGTCCCTTTGGTGCGTATGATGCGCTATTTTAATAATAATAATATTGATCCCTTTGGTATGAAGTTGGCATCCTTTAAAAGAGTATTATCTAGATTAAGTAGTAGTTCTTGAATTTGATATGTCTTTGAATTTTGAACCTGTTATAATTAATATGTTAAGTATTATGAAATATTTTGCTCAATAATTTTGTATTTTATATTGTTTGTAAAAATGGATTTCCGTAGAAATAAATAAATAAATAAACATTGAATATGTATGATTGATTAAATATTAAATTTTAGATGTAAGATCAAGACATTTTAACTCATGTTTGTTTTATTTCATTTAGATAAGTCTGAGGAAAAATTATATTTCTATTTTTTATGCAAAAATCTTTAATAAAAAAGTTGCTATTCCTTATTAGAGGGATAATGCCAGTAAAACCCAAAAAGAGAAGATTGCGCACTAAACGGTTTTCAGTTACAAATAGAATCGTCTACAATTTTCCCTATTTAAGTTTCGCTACCTCGTTTAGTTTTCAAGATCTCCATACATGTAGGCCCAATTTGGATCACAATGTATACCAAAGAATATAATCTTGAATATTACACTCTTTTTAATCCCTTAAATTTCCTAAAATATGTTTTATAAGAAACAATTTGTAACTTATAATGGAGTAATAGATAAATGGTAAATGAAATTTTCATCGGTATTTGTGCTGAAACAAATCGAAGCATATTACTATTCTGGAGGAATTACAGAACACTAAACGAATTAGATCAAACCGAATATTTTACTTCTTCATATATTAGTTATAAACTAAGCGTATTGTTGGTAAGTATAGACCATCAAACTGCATGCATGCCAAGCTTACATGCAGAGGATGTTTAATGTTTTCATGATTTCGATATTTCATTCTCACCAAAAAGTCACAATATTTTGAATTTAGTTTGGGTTCAAATATGATGGTAATCAACTGGGTGTATGTAGCAATAATGTCTGACTACTTACCTTCTGAATCATCGAAATCCAAACTTCCACCAGTATCATCTCCACTAGCAATTGAACTACTGGACCTCCTTCTTATCAAATAAGAAACTTCGTTGGGGAAGGAAAAAGCTGGAGAAGGTGGCGGCGTACTTCTACAAATTAGGTGTATAATTAGAATATACATCATACATATTTAGTGCTTAATTGGATGGAAACAACCCTCTCATGCAAATGACATGGTGACCATCTAATGATATTAAAAATGCCATGTCATAAAAATATTTCGAATTTGATGATTCGATGCAGCGCTGCCGATAGATTTTTACTAGAAAGAATCTACTAAAATACAGAACCAACTCATTTAATAACGTAATTAATAAGCCTGTTCTTTCGGTGGATTAAAAATGCTTCCCGCTGTCATGTTCTGCTAACTAATGAACGTATTATCGTAAGGTTTTCTAAACGATTTCCAGAATAAAATATACATATATGTCAAGTGTAAGGTAAGTGAACTTCAAAATAGGCCATTTTACTTCATTTAATTTGAATGGTCCAACCCGGTTGAGTGACACATAGGATTTTTCAAAAACTAGTCTTGACGCATAGATACCATCCTGTTTCAAGCCGTTGGGTAATTGACGCTTTGGGATTATTAAACAGTAAAGATAGGGTTTTATTGTTCGGCTGCGTTGCGCAGCTAGGTCGAAACATGCAAATTAAATGAAGTTGAAAGACATGTCTCTGCCGTTCTAAAAGATGACCACGAATATGACTGACAAAACAATTAAATAATACCTAGCCGAATCTTTAGACTTCTGTCTGCTTATTCCACCGGGAACTACTGGAGTCGAAGCAGCCACTGGGGAAGGCTTTGGAGCCGAAGCTGGAGATACTGTAGGTTCTTTTTTTCGCAAAGACTTGGGAGTTTCTGCTGTGGAAGTATTGACTAGATCTGATTTAATTTGATTAGCCTGAAAATATTAAAGCGTCATAATTTTAGAAACGTTCACAGTAAAATGTACTTCAACGAATGCTAAGTAAAATATATATTCACTGAAACTCCTTAATATTTTTCAATTATAATTCTTTTGACGATTATATTATTAAATATTTAATGACTGAGACTAACCATCCTTAAAATATTGATTATACAACTATTTGTCAAATTAAAAACTATGTAAATAAAAGCTGAATATAATATTAGGTCTTTTCGTTCAAATATTTTTAAATCTTTTGATCAAAGTATAAAGAAAAATACACAATGCAATGGTTCAATATTTGACCAAAATGCTGCGAGTACAGAACAATCTATTAATTACCTTTTTGGCTAGTTCCTTAAATGTTTTCTCAACTGAAATAATAGTCTTTTTTCTTTTCTCGTCAATCGCATTTTCAGAATTTTTTAAGTCATACAACATTTTTATAGCGCCTTCGTCGCCCAACAAACGGTCTACTTCTGATTTGGGTTTCTTGGGTTTTATAGCGACTTTCGCAGATGCAGGGCTAGTTCTTTTCTCTGCGTTAACAGCTTTCTTTGGTGTCTGTTTTTCTTCACCTGAAAAAAATATTCTGTATTGTATTTTTGGTTGGCTGGATGGTTTGAAAAATAATTAATTCGTGCAGTGAAATTTCCTTCAAAATTGCATAAAAACTCATTTTTATCTATAGTTTAGTCCGAGAATAACAACCGCAGAGAAGCGACAACATAAATCCCGCCCAAAAATTTGGAGTGGGAGGTAAACCGGCCAACTGTCATCTCCACGTGCATGTCAGTTTGTTTAGTCCGAAATTTGTTTAGTACAGTCGTCGACGACAAAATTTTTACGTGAACGCCAATTTTCTTTGGTTTGTTTTTGTGTTAATTATTATTGAAGTGACTTCTTTAGCGAGGGTAAAGTCAGAAAAAATTAAACGCTTATCAAAGTGAAACGCCCCTTTAATTAAGCATGTTCCAGTATAGCTAGAGGGCCGAAATTTTCAGGACATGTAGCCGGGGTAAATGAGGCCCCCGGAAAACCCCCCCCCCCCCCCCCCCCCCCCCCCCCCCCCCCACCCCGTTGGGCCAGGAGAGGGGGGAGAAGAAAAAACTAAAATAATTAATTTGGGAAGAACGAGAAGGGTTGCGGGGTCGAAATTTTTATGGTGGCCTCATGGGGGGCTATCTTTGAACATATGGGGGGACCCCTGGGCTCTAATTTAACGGGGATTGTGGGGAAAAAGGGTTTTTGGCGATATATCTGCAACGGAGCCTCGAACCGAAAATCTGACAAGCGATGACCCCGTCACGGGGTAAAAAACGTAAAAAATTGTCCGGAAAGTTAATACAAGTATTATAAAAAGAAATAAGAAAAAATAATTAAAAAAAGTTAGAGAAACGCGGTTTTTGGCAAAAAAAAAAGCGAAGGAGTTCAGCTAGGAGGTCGGAGATGGCAAAAACGGGAAGAAAAAAATTCTATATGGAATTGTTTTTAAAAATGGAAAAAAAACGAAAAAAAAACCGTAAAAAAATACTCGGAAAGTTAATAAAAGTATTATAAAAGGAAAGAAAAGGAAAAAGTAATAAAAAAAGGCAAAAGATTGTTCGGAAAGTTAATAAAAGTATTAAAAAACTAAATGAAAAAAAAATAATTAAAAAAAGGGAAAAAACTGTTCGGACAGTTAATAAAAGCATTATAAAACGAATTAAAAAAAAATTAATAAGAAAAACAAAGCAAAGCTCTTTTTTGGGGGGAAAAAAGTTGAAAAAAAAAAAACAAAAATAATAATAAAAAAAGGGTCGAAACCGGGGGCAAAAGTTGAGAAAAAAAACTTAAAAGGAAATAAAAACTCAATTCCCAATATCTCTTTCAGAAGTTGCACTTCAGTTGTGCGCTTATAAAAGTGAGGCACATAATTTTTTTGTAAAATATTTTTTCTACTCCTATAGAACCTAAACACTTTCTTACGTACAGTTTACTTAATAAGTAAATAATTCTTACATACAAGTATGCATAAAGAATACTAACGCATAGTCGTACGTTATAATGCATAGTGTGCCAATCAAATTAGGTTTTAAACCGCTCAAATCGCGAGACCTCGGCATCGCGTTACCTGTGCTTTGATTTTTTGGCAATTTTTATTGTTTGTATTGTTCGGTGTTCGGTAATAATTATTAGTATTACTGGCATTTTAAAAATAGTCTTAGAAAAAGTATAGTAAACTACTTGAATGGAAATTTGCTTATTACAAACTCGTTCGATTACAGCCCACTCACGCTGCGCTCGCTCGTGCAGCAATCTGTTTGCAATAAGCTACTTTATTCTCGCTATGTAATATACTATTGTGAGCTGTGTTTATCTTCGAAGATTAGATTTGGTTAGTTTGGGTTAGTCGCCCAATCAACTTTCGGATAGTTTCACTTAGTCTCAACTTATTTTAGTCATTTGAACCGGTTCCGATACCTTATATTCAATTTTGATAGATTTGGTTAGTTTGGGTTAATAGTTCAATCAACTTTCGGTAAGTTTCACTTATTCTCAACTTATTTTAGTCATTTCAAGCTATTCCGATATGTTATAATCAATTTTAATACATTTGGTTGGTTTGGGCTAGTCGACGAATCAATTTTCGGTTAGTTTCACTTAGTCTCAACTCATTTTACTTATTTAAGTCGGTTCCGATACGCTATAAACAATTTTAATAGATTTGGTTAATTTGGGTTAGTCGATTCAACTTTCGGTTAATTTCACTTATTCTCAACTTATTTTAGTCATTTGAAGCGGTTCCGATAAGTTATAATCAATTTTAATAGATTTGGTTAGTTTGGGTTACTCGTCCAATCAACTTTCGGTTAGTTTCACTTAGTCTCAACTTATTTTAGTCTTTTGAACCGGTTCCGATACGTTATAATCAATTTTGAGAGATTTGGTTAGTTTGGGTTAGTCGTCGATTCAACTTTCGGTTAGTTTCACTTATTCTCAACTTATTTTAGTTCATTTGAAGCGGTTCAGATACGTTATAATCAATTTTAATAGATTTGGTTAGTTTGGGTTAGTCGTCCAATCAACTTTCGGTTAGTTTCACTTA
>MU182656.1:263823-285461 GCA_016904865.1 Pissodes strobi | reverse complement strand
GTTTGGGTTAGTCGTCGATTCAACTTTCGGTTAGTTTCACTTATTCTAAACTTATTTTAGTCATTTAAAGCGGTTCTGATACGTTATAATCAATTTTAATAGATTTGGTTAATTTGGGTTAGTAGTCGATTCAACTTTCGGTTAGTTTCACTTATTCTCAACTTATTTTAGTTATTTGAAGCTTTTCCATATCTACGTTATAATCAATTTTAATAGATTTGGTTAGTTTGGGTTAGTCGTCGAATCAACTTTGGGTTCGTTTTACTTAGTCTCAACTTATTTTACTTATTTGAGCCGGTTCCGATACGCTATAAACAGTTTTAATAGATTTGGTTGGTTTGAGTTAGTCGTCCAATCAACAATACGAAAATTTCGTAACGCGTAGACGGAATAGGCAGCAAATCTTCGAGTTAAGCCGTTAAATCCTAAAAGATTACTATTTATAATACATTTCTAATAAAGTAAATAATAAACATGTAATTAATTACTAGTTTTATCGGTGTATTTTTCATTCAAGCTGTCTGGAAAGAGACTTCAGACACCACATAAAAATTGGCGAAAATAAAGTTTAATGCACTGTAAAATGTCTCGATGAGGCTAATTCTAACAGTAACAACAAACAGCAGCTAAATGAGGCTCTGAACAGGATTGATCTTCTAATGGAAACCAAACATTCCCTTAAGAAACAGTTCTCCAAAAAGGATCTAGATTTTGATGGTCATATGGAAGAGAAAGAACTTATTGCTTAGCTTCGTGCAGAAGCTGACAGACTGACTCAGGAAATTTACAACAGTGAAACGTACCCGACCAAACAAAAGCAAAAAACCCAAGACCTTGAAGACCTGGCCCTTGAACAGGAGAAGAAAATGGTGGAAACTCTAAATCAAAAGCGAAATTAAATTGACAACTTGAGGTATGAGATACAGCAACTAATCTCAAAAAATTCCACTTTATAAATTAGTGTTAATAACCATTTGGATAGAGTTAACCAGCTTAACAATGAACTCAGTGAGCTGAAGTCCATTAACCAGAGTATGCTAGAGTCTATCAAAGTACTAGAGGCAGATAATTTTTCGGGATGTGAGGAGATCAAACGTCTTAGGCTGGTGAACCAATCTCTCAATGAACCAACACCTACATATAACTATCATGATGCTTCTGTGCAGACCGAAACTACAACTACAACTAATGCTACCACTACACCTATGAGGCAAGAAGACGGCTACTTAAACACACAGAGTTCTTCAGCTGCATTACCCCCAGGTGACAGTGAAAATTACAACTCTTTTGATCCTAATTCTCACCAAAATCTAAATTGCAGTAGGAAAATTCTTATTTTAAGTGATCAAAAGGGTTACAATTTAAACGATTTGTTAAATGATCCTTTGCAAAACTCCTGTATTGAATCGATTTTTAAGCCATACGCTATGTTTCTTGATGTAATTAAAAGTATTGTTGACTTAACGAAAGAGTTTACCCTACGTGACTATGTAATTATTGTTGCCGGTTTTAACGACCTGAATAGGAATAAAACACCTATTTTTAGAGAAATAAATAATTTGTTAAAACACCTTGGACATACAAATATTATAGTACTATCAGTACCCTGCAATTTAAACTCAAATAATTATAGACTCAATAATTTAATATACACGTTTGGCAAGAAATCTTTATCCATAGGATTTTAATGCGATATCAGAGTACGTTAGATACGAGACCTAAAGTTAAAAAGAGACACAACGTATGCCATTCCTTGCGCAGCTTTCCCCTTCCAGCAAGGCGTGGTCACTCGGCGTTCGCTGTCGGCGACCGTCCGATTCAAGTTTAGTTTAGTAAGGGACACGTCGCTGAGGATAGATTACTTCTGGCATTCTTCATTTTTACGATTTTTACGAAATTTTCTTTGTTTCTCAGTTACTTTTAATCACTGTTCTATCCGAAAATACAACAGTGATTTAAAAATTATTGATTACAAAAGGCTGTGTGGAAATGATGCAAAATAAAATAACCTGTTTCTATGCGCTTACATACAGTGTTGCCAGGCGATTGTCAGATTTCACTAGATTCTGCGAATTGAAAAGTTTTCAGATTTCACCAGATTTTATCAGCAGTTATGTTTTTTTTTTAACAAATTGGTTACAAAAAAATTAATAATTTCCACGCAAATCTGATTAAAAACTTAATTTAAAAAGAAAAATAAAATATAAATGGTTCCATGTATTCAATGGAACGAAAACATTTAGCATCTCAAACTTAACTTTAACTTAACATGACATACCTGTTCAATAAAAATTTAAACTGAATACGATATTTTTACAACTACTTCATCAATTACTATAAATGAATGCAGAACGTTTAGCCAAAAGCTTATCTGGAATATTGTAGCAAAAGCAATGTTGGTTATTTTCGTTTGTTTGCCTGAATGCAGTCCAAACTTGTATCAATGTTACTATTTTGCAACAACACTCTCTATCTAACAAAATAGGTAGGGGAAGGAAGAAATTCAAGAGCAAGACTCAACGCAAGCAAAGCGGAAATATGATGCTCGGACTTTATTTTTAACTCGCGTGTACCTATCGCAAATTTTCGAGCTTCGGACCTGCTCATTTCGCAGCAGCCCACTGTTGTCGTTCTAATATTTCACTTCACACGTGCCCGTCCGCTCGCTTCGCTCGCTCCGGGGGCGCAACCAAACAAAACTAACCCAAGGCAATGCAATGCAAATGATGAAAAAATAACTTTGAAAAATATATGAAATAGCGCGTACGCATGCGTGAAGGCTGAAAATTGCGGTAGGTAGACGCGAATTATTTTTATATTTTAGGGTAACGCAATTTTCGCGGAAGCTCCGAACTCTAAAAAAATCCCAGCTGGCATTGCAGTGATGCCTTTATAGTATAAATTTACCAAAATACGTACAATACAATAGAGGTTTTTATTTTACTGCAATCCGCATAGAAAAAAATGTAAATTGTACAATATTCCATAAATCACCAGATTTGACCTATAAAATAAACAATTTTCACCAATCAACAAAACCTTCTCAAAATCACCAGATCTGATGAATTGTCACCAAGTTTGGCAACGCCGTAATACAGGAGGTACGTCGATCTGCCTCGGTGGTCTTCGTCGCCAACGAAGTCGTCCTATGCGGGAGCGTCCGCGCGTTTGTTGCTGAATGGAAGGGGAGTAGGGGAAACCAGGGGAATTCCGTCTCTTTCTCTTTTTAACTTTAGTTCTCGTATTTAACGTACTCTGTTATCGCATTAAAATCGTATGGATAAAGATTTCTTGCCAAACGTGTATAGATTTAACACACATATGGACAACTATTTAAAGAAACTAAATTCGTATGTTCCAGGAAATTTTTGTTTTCTAAATATCAATTCTCAATCGACTCCACTTAAGAAAAATGTTATTTGCAAGCTGGTTACTCAAATGCTATTTCAGCAACCTATGAAAAACTTAGTATTTATTAATCTTGTCGATGACTCTAAAAATACAGAAAGCACAGATGTGGAATTGGTGGCCGAGTCCGATACTCAGCCTGATGTAATAAATGTAGACCCAGATGTTCAACTAAACCTTCATGCATTAAACACAAATTTAAATTTTCAAAGCACAGAAAAGAATCCAAAACGCACTTAGTTGTCGGAAAGCAACACTTGTCTATTCTTGTCTTAAATATTCAATCCCTAAGAAATAAATCAACAGAATTATATACTTTTATCGATCAGCAAGACTATCCAAATTTCGTATTAATCACTGAACATTGGCTAAAAGAAAATGAGATGACTTTTATTCCTAGTTATACAGTGGTATCTACCTTTTGCAGAACTATATATGCTCATGGTGGCTGCATGATTTTAGTAAATGACAAGTTTTTAGCTAATAATTCTCTTCAACCTATAGATAAGTTTAATAACCTGCTAGAAGAAAAAATCTTTGAATTTAATGTGATATGTTTAAAATGTTTAAACATTTATATTATTTGTATTTATAGATCTCCTAATTCGGATATTAGTGCCTTCCTCAATAAATTTAGTCCTTATTGGCGCTACTGTCAATATCTTCATCTGTGATACTAGCTGGTGATCTAAACATAAATTTTTCTGACTGTGATACAACTGCAACTATAAGACTGACTAATCTTTTTGGCTCTTTTAATTTACATATGCATGTTGATTGTCCTACTCGTGTGTCTCAGTACTCGTCTACTTTGATAGATTATTTATGTTCAAATATCTGTTCTGAAATGGTTGCCTGTTCGGTTATTGATGCCGGTCTATCTGATCACCAAGCCGTTTTAGGAAAATTTGCAATGCCAGCCGTACAAAAACAAGCTAAGTACAAGAATTGTAGAATTTATAGTTCTTCAAATTTTCGGAAGTTTTTCCAAATGTGCAATAATGATTCATGGGAGAAATTTTTTTCATCGCTCGACCCTGTAGGAGAATTCCATAGCAAAATGGTCAAAAAGTTCTACAAATCATTCCCTGTCAGGAAGTTAAAGATTAAAAAGAGTAAACCTTGGCTTACTAAAGGCTTAAAGGTGTCATCTAAGAACCTTCGAGTTCTTGATTATATTAGAAAGTTTACTAATGACTTGCATTTCCACTCTTACTTTAATAAGTACAGATCTTTGTATAGAAAGCTTTTAGGGTAGGCTAAAAACTTGTATTATCACAAGCGCCTCTCTAGAGCACCCAATAAACAAAAGGAAAGCTGGTCAATCATTAATGACATCAGAAGCAAAAACCACTTCACTCCAAAATTAAATGAGAGTACATTGTGTCCGAATGTAGTTAATAAATACTACTGCTCTGTAGCTGAAAGACTGACAAAAAATATTCCACAGTCTACTGATCCGCTTAGTTATCTTCCGTCCAAAACAAGTGTAAGCAACTCATTTTATTTTGTCCCTACAACTAGATACTATTTTAAGTGTGAGAAACAGGAACAGCTCTGGTGCTGATGAGTTGTCTATTAGGCTATTTTTAAATTTGACTGATCGAATTCTGGAAGTTTTAGCTCGGGCAATCAACTTATCGTGGGAAGCTGGCACCTTTTCTACATGCCTTAAATTGGCAAAAATAATCCCTATTCACAAGAGCGGAGATACGACGGAGCCTTCAAATTATAGACCCATATCTCTATTGTCCAGTCTCTCTAAAATTGTGGAAAAACTTGTCAAAAGCAGAATGATATCATTCTTAAACGTCAACAATGTGCTCGGTCCTCACCAATTTGGTTTTCGGGAGGACCACAGTACAAATGATGCCATTTTTCGATTCCTGGAGGGACTTTACACTGGTATAAATGGTGGTGAGGTAACTGCGGCAGCTTTCTGTGATTTGTCCAAGGCATTCGATTGCATCAGTTTCTGCTGCGGAAGCTTCATCACTATGGATTTCGGGGAATACCACTTTCCTGGTTCGAATCCTATTTGTCAGGGCGTCGTCAGAGGGTTTGTATAGGACCTACACAGTCCGAAATTCTGGAGAATGAGTGTGGTGTTCCTCAGGGGTCAGTACTGGGTCCTGTCCTGTTCCTGATATTTATCAACGATCTTACTTTATTGAAAATCTCTGGTAAATTTACGCTCTTCGCCGATGATACCACTATTCTATGGCACTGTGCGAACCTCTTCATCTTAAAAAGGGCTATACTGACTGATCTTGAAATGATTAAATTGTGGTGTGACTCGAATCTTCTCTTGTTAAATATCTCTAAAACAACTGTGATATCGTTTAGGGATGATCTAGAACTATGTAGCATATCTATTGAATTCCGCCCTGAAACCAAGTTTCTTGGAGTAATCATCGACTCTGATCTAAGCTTTAAATCGCATATTTCGCTCTCTCAAATAAAGTTTCATCTGGTTGCTTTGCAGTACGAATGGTGGCCAATGAATTGGGACATTCTTTGGCCAGATCAGTTTACTTTGCTCTGATTGAGTCTCGTTTAAGGTATGGGATCTGTTTTTGGGGGACGTCCAACCAAAACATATTGGATTCTGTTTTTGTCCTTCAAAAGCATGCTATAAGACTAATTTGCGCCGCAAACAACAGGGAACATTGCAGGCCGCTCTTTAAAAAAGAAAAAATTTTAACTCTGTATAGTTTATTTATTTTGGAAACTGTCACGCTGATTCATAAAAATCGCCAAAAAATTAGTGCACATAGTGTTCACTACTATACTCGGATTGTTTCGGACTTACCGCTACCAATTCCTCACACAGCACTAGTTAAAAAATCAATCATTTATAACAGCATTAAAGTTTATAACCATCTTCCCTCTTATTTAAAAAACCTTACTTCTTTAAACCCTTCAGAAGAGAGATTAAGAGGTTTTTGATTGATAAGGATTACTATAGCTTAAATGAGTTTTTCTGTGATACTTTTTAAATACTTTTATGGCGCTTTTGTATATTATTGAACTTGGTATTTTAAATTTTTATTTCTCTTGTTTTTTAATTTTACTCAACTATTTTCATGTTCCATAGTATAAGATTTGTTCGTTTTCCAATTTTTGTTTGTTTGTTACCTTTATTTCTTAACTTTTGACATTATACCTTATTATTTGTATTTATTTATTTTTTATATTTTTTAATGTTTAACTGTGCATGATATTGTAGTAAATTGACTTTGACTATAGCATTTCTTTTCCCTTCATTAAATTTCTCTCAGTGTATTAAACCGGTTATCTGTCACATATGACAAATTGAACTTGACTCTCCAACTTCAAAGGTGCCGACGGCTTTTGTCGCTTCTCTGCGGTTGTTATTCTCGGGTTTAGTTTATATAAAATTTTACTTATCATACAAGTGACGAATTCTTAGCGATCATATAAAGTAAAATTTAAATAATTTTGAACGTGTTCAAACTTAGAAACAATGAACACTGCCACCAGAAATATATTTCTTCATGAAAAATAAAAAAGCATTGTGGATGTGGGTGTATGTAAGAAGCTAATCGCACTTTTTAATACTCTTGTTTAATGATTTCGGCTTTATAACGAATAATTTCGAACGATTTCAAAATGTTTAACTGTGTATTTTGAGTTGAACGTGAACTAGTTCAGATTAATCTTGGCTCGATAAATTTCCACCAGCATTTCCTGTATATGAAAATAAAACGCCACATTTAGACAACTACTTAAATCAAAATCTTGCCTTTGGCTCCACCAGTAGTTTCAATTTTGAATAAAGTACAGCCTTTTCGGCTCTGGCTCCAGGGTGTAAATAGCACAAGTGTTAGTTTAGTGACCCTAACAAAGCTGAAAAACCTAAAGGAAACTGGAAAACGGTCGACGTTTCGAGGAACAAATCTGTTCCCGTCGTCAAGAACGAACAAATCTAAAAATGAAAATGGTTAGTAAATGCAAATAACAGTAAAAAGCTATAGCAAAATTGTCAAGTTTTGAATAGACAAAATTTTGTTGAAAATTATCATTTAATTTGGTGGCGTTATATAGATGACATTTTTTCAATTTATCCATATAACGAACATTTTCTTAACGATTTTCTAAATCATATTAACACCAAATAACCTACAACCAAATGTACTATAGAAAGTTAAATTAATGAACAACTTTCATTTCTTGACATTCTTATAAAAAAAGATGTAACATTTTAAATTTCGTATATTTAAAATTAAATTAAATTTGGTTTATATTTTGCACATTTGATCGAGTTTCGACATCACTGCGCCATCTTTCAGTTGTACCGCTAAATGCAGTAAATTTCTGGCTTGGTAGCTGCTATAGTGTTTTAAACACGAAACCGTGATTCATGCGACACATGTAAGATGGAGTACTTTGGTTGTCCAAAGTGACGTTGGTACTATTTGATTGACCTAATTGTACTAGAATCATTGTTACAATCTATTAATTTAATTAATTATTTTTGATTATGGTTCGCATAGATGTTAGTCGCTTTGCTTAGAATCATCTATTGCTTCTTTTCTTGTTTGGTCTCGAAATACGTATTTAAATGTGCAAAATTTCACGTTACCTAGTGATGGCTTAGTACTAGCGAGTCTAGTACGCTTTTGAAGTTTTTTTTGTGAAGGAACACTTGGTCGAGGCTATGTCACTTTTCCACGGGCATTGTGTAGAACCAGTTGGTAGCACTTCCGGTTCTGCCTTCGAAGGGATAACACGTTGAAAACGGATTACAGAATTCGGCACCAGGTGGTGGAAGTTTTTTTGCTTAGAAAACGTGTTTAACCTTCGGGGGGTCTGGAAAGTCGTGCCGGCTAGAAGATGTAGAGGGTGGGTCGCGTAGTGGAGGGTCGATTCCTAATAGGACTCTGGTTTCATCTCTGTACGTGGTAGCGTGGCCTGATGGCGGTCGGGATTATTTCCTGTGGGGATCGGGGTCTCTGACAGAAAGTGGTTATACCTACAGTGTGCGAATCATCCTTGCATTGAGAACTCAGCCGTGCAGTGCAATAAATCACATTTGTCTTTGTAAAGTTTAGAATTTTTTGTAAAGTCGGGAATCACCAAGGGCATAAGCCCGCCATATTGGAGGTTCCTTCAAATAGGCCCCTCACACTGGAATAACGTGTACCTTATGCAAGAAGGGTCGCCTTGCCTCTAATTAAGCGCCGGACGAGGGGTGCGCTGGCGAAATTGCCCTCTGTGGAGTAGAAGCCATACCTATTGTCTTTCTAAGACAATAGGACATAGAAAGAAAGAAAGAACCAGTCGGTAGCTCGCATCTGAAAATGTTCAGACCATCTTGATGGGATTTTAGGTTCTTGCATATCTTATATTTGTTTTCCTGGCTGTATTTTTGAAGAATCAGTAGCAAGAAACCTAATTTCTTCGTTGAAGGATTTTTATCTGCCAGACTGGGAAAGTCACATGGAATAGAGGTTGAACATGCCTATAAAACCCTCGTTAGAACACCTTGTTGAGGTAAAATTTAACAGTATTTACAGAATGTATTCATGAATTTAATGTTCCTAAAAAAAAAAACTTATATTTTCTCTAAAATAATCTATGATGTCTAAATACCATTAAATTATGTTATCTTCTAGTTGCAAAGTGGTTTTAATATATCTAATTAAACTTAAAATGTTATCTCTAATCTAAAAATTTGTAAATTAGATTTTTTTCCATTAGATTACTATCTGATTTGACCACTTTAATCAAACTTCTATCTAAAACATAGTTTTTAAAACTTTAGTTAAACTGTAAATATCTTTTAGAGATAACCTACTGATTATTTTCATAATTTATAGTAATATTGCTATTCTGCTATTCGTACCGTACTGGGCTTACATTGTACAAAAAGCCTGTGTTGTCACATTTTGGGTCACTTCCCTAAATTTCATTCTAAAGTATTAAAGAGGTTACTCTTTATAAAATGATATTCTCATTTTGGGGGTTGTCAATGTCTTATTTATTAGGTATATTATATATTTTTGATATTATTGCAAGATTGAATTAAGGGGTTAGTGGTTTAATAAAGCTTTATCTTGCTGACTGGGGATTGTGCTAATGAACTTTTCTTTCGCTTCAATAATTAGCTCAAGTAATTAGTAATTAACTGGGGGTTTTGTATTGAATGGCTGCGCCACAGGTACAGCCAATGAATTGTGTCTAGTGTTTTAGACGTTTTATATTTTTAGGGTTTTGATTTTACCTCTACCATTCTTACTAACTGTTTGCTAGCTTGCTTGTGGTGCTCGTGATTCTAGCATCTTATCTTACATTACAAAACTAACCACTTGTGAGAAGTATACAGTGGTTACTGCTGGTGTACCATACATAGTTGTTGAGACCTGAGTATGTGAGAGCATCTGTGCTGATTTGAGAGCCAAAGGACACAGATAAGCCTGACTTATTTTTATTTTCATTCAATTGTATAATTCTAATGTGATAATGAACTTTTTATCTTTGGTAAATTAATAACTGCATTCTTTTTAAATAATTTGATCCGTAAGTGTAATTACGGTTTATAGATTTGATTGCTTACAAGAGCTTTTATATTTGCAAAACTTTATTTTTAAGCTAGTTTGTATAAGTTGTGATTTCTATATAGCAACTAGTTTTTATTGCACGTAAAGCCTGTGTAGTTGGTATATGTTATACTAACTCAGGTAAATGTCTGATATCGCGGCCAACGATTCGTGATCACGACTAAGTTGATTTAATTAGCTTTAAGTTTTTATATCATTGTGCAACTTGTATCAATTTCTAACATTAGCCTATTTATTTGAATAGCTATACGAGCCTTAACAACTTATAGGTTAGAGTGTATATATTTCCCTTATATTTGAAACTGTCTAATAATTTTGCATATTAGTTACTACTTTATTTTGCGCCTTGATATTTTGCTATAATATAATAACTTTATACTATTTGATTAGTAGTTAGAGACTTACTGCACTAATTAATTAGCTAATTAATTTCATTTAATTATTTTATTTGATTCATGGTTGGCCATTTACTTCGTTGATTAATTTTTTGATTAATATCATTGAACTAATCTCTCCTTCGGCTAATAGTTTGTGATTTTTCACTAATTACTTTGTTAATTACCTTCATTCAATTTATTGTACACTAATTAACATCATTTATTAATTTGTTATTTGATTTCACGACATTAATTCCTTAAGTAACTTCAGTGATTCTTCATTTTGATTGAAATACTTAATTGAACATTGGATACGGATAACTTTAATATAATTCAGTATTAGGTTGGAAAACTGATCTCGACGCGGTTATTAGTGAAGTGTTCTATTTCTTTTTGCTTTTCACTATTTAATTTGTATAGATTTATTGCAATATAACTACCTTGATCATAGACTAAATTAGTTCAGTTTGTATGTTAGCTTTCACCGTATATTTAACATTGTAACTTACACAGAATTTCAATAGCAAGACACCAGATCCTGTTATACTAATTAACAACATAATCAGTAAACGTGGACTTAGTTTTAAGTTTTTTGTTTTTTTTTTGTTGTCTAATACTTCTTTATTTACTTGCAAACTTATTCATAAATTTATTTAGTTATTGAGGAGTGGTATCAGGACATCAAAGGCAGTTAACAGTTCCACTGGTAGAGAGCTGCTGGTGCCCTTAACCGAACCCCATCTCTGACTGAGCAGCAGGATTTGCACACTCTACTCAACTGCCTCTTTTCACATAACTAAGTTCTGTTTGATTTTGTTTTATTTTTCATATTATTTCAGTATTATTTTATATCAACTATAACCTTACTCTCAGAGAAAGAGTGTGGCAAAGACTTGAATAGTGTTGAAACAAAAATATACAGAAAACCTACACATGCAAACAGATATTTAAATTTTAAATCAAACCAATAATGGTCAAAAAGGGGGGTCGTAAAAAGTCTATATGATCGAATGAAAATAATTTGTAATAATCAAAATTTCAACACAGAAAAATAATTTTTAACCACTGTTTTAATTAATAATAACTATCCGATTGATTTCATTGAAAAATGCTTTATTGAGTTTGAACAACCAAATATTAGATAAAATCATAATAGACCTATTACGAACCTCTTTATTCCATATATTCCTAGTTTATCAGACAAAATATAACGAATAGGTAATAAATTTAACATTCGTACTATCTCCAAAACACAAAACACTCTTAGATCCAAACTAACAAAAACAAAAACACTCAATGAAAATGAAATTACTAAAAATGTTATCTATAAGATACCATGTGAATGCAATAAATTTTAAATAAGTGAAACCTGTAGACCATTATCAAAACGTATAAAAGAACTCCAAACTTATTGTCACGACTAACAACCGTCCGAACGTGTTTGTGCTACCCTATAGAACTTGCCTTGTAGCGTACCGTGTTTATGTATGAGTCATCGCCGCCCGGCCGGCCGCGAATATTCAGGAGCGCTGAAATTATCTCGATGGACGATGATCATATAGAGTGGCCTCGGAATACTTCCCGAATATTCGTGATAGATTGGAGATTATATATAAGGAGCAGACCCAAGCTGAAGTCAGTTAGTTAGTTAATCATTGAGTGTAAAAGTGTAAAGTGATATTAGTTGGAAAGTTATGACTAGTTTAGTGAGTTCAATTGTATACAGTGGTAGATAATAAAGAGACTATTAGTTGAAAATAGTAAAGTTGTAATTTTGTTAAGAACCCACGGAAAAACGTAACATTTGGTGTCAGAAGTAGGATTGTGAAGGACTTGTGAAGTATTTTCGAGGAAAGAAGAGGGTACAAGTAAGTCAACGAGACCGTTTTGATTGGTGGATTCTGTAAAAATTTTATATCGTTCTATGTCAATACGAGGCAACAAACGTCAGAAATGGAGCAAATAAATAAAATGTTGGCCGATTTCATGGAAAATCTAAACAAGCAAAACAGGACAGGCTTCAAAAGATGTTTCAAGATCAAGAAGATAAAAAGCAAGCGGATCGGAAAGAGGAACAGGACCGGCTTCAGAAAATTTTTCAAGATCAAGAAGATAAAAAGCAAGCGGATCGGCAAGCAGAACAGGACCGGCTTCAGAAAATTTTACAAGACCAGGAAGATAAAAAGCAAGCAGAACAGGACCGGCTTCAGAAAATTTTGCAGGACCAAGAAGACAAAAGGCAAGCAGAACAGGACCGGCTGCAGAAAATTTTACAAGATCAGGAAGATAAAAGACAAGCGGAACGGGAAGAGGATGAGCGTAGAAGGCAAGCAGAACAGGACCAGCTTCAGTAATGGATGCTGGATGTAATTGTAGGCGAGCAAGGAAAATTACAGAAGATATTGGACGGGCAAAATGAGAAATTTGAAAAAGAAGTAGGTAATATACAAAAAGAAGTTGGACATGTACAAAAAGAAGTTGGGAGTGTACAAAAAGAAGTAGGAAACGTACAGCAAGAAATGAGGAATCTACAAGCAGAATTTGTCAGACTAAAAAATCAAGGACCCACCGAGGGTATTCGCCACAGGACATAACATCAAACCTCCAACGTATGACGGTCAAACATCCTGGACAATGTACAGAAGGCAATTTGAAGCCGCTGCTGCTGCCAACGGTTGGAATGACGAAGAAATGGCTACATCACTAGTGGTAGCGCTTCGTGGGTCTGCCCTGGAACTACTGCAGACCATTCCCATCAGCCAACAAGGGAAATATGACATACTTGCAGCTGCCCTGGAGAGACGATTTGGAGACCAACATAGAAGACAACTGTATCAGGCACAAGTTAAGTCCCGACATCAGAAGCCTGGTGAAAACCTGCAAGAATTTGAGGCAGACATTAGACGTCTCATTCAATTGGCCTACCCGGGAGCGACAGAGGAATTTCAAGAGGAACTTGCTGCCCAATATTTCGTGGATGGTATTAGAGATCCAGAAACTCAGAAAATGCTACGCCTAGCCAAATTTGATAACAGCAGCGAAGCTTTGGGTCGAGCCCTAGAAATCGAGGCAGCCTGTAACATCTCCAAGCCAAAAATCAGGACCGTATCCATCCAGGAAGAAAAGCCGACAAACAGCTGTGAATTAACTGAGATAGGCGAAATTTTGAAGAAATTAACGGAAGTTCGTCACGCCACAGGGAGATTCCGTGAGCCAATAAAAGATAGGCCACGTACCCGAAATACATCAAGTCAGTGCTATAGATGTGGCAGGACTGGGCATTTCAAAAGAGACTGCCGAGTACAACTACGGTCTAGATCTCCATCCAGAGACGATGGGGCCTCCAAGTCAAATCAGGAAAACTTCAATTAGTCAACATTGCGGGGCGGGTGTTGGCTAAGGAAGATAAAGCCCCCAGGATCGTCTCCATAAAAAGTCTAGGAAAAGCCGCCGACCGACAGTCTAACTGTTAAAGGAAAGATCAACGGAAGAGCCATAACAATTACTGTTGACACTGGTGCGGCGGTATCTTTGATAAGGTCCAACAGGGTAAATAGAGTAGAAGTTCTACCCATATCAAAGAATGTAGTTTTACGTACAGTTACCGGTGAGACAGCTAAAGTACTTGGGGAAATGGATATCGAACTTCAACTGGGACGAATTAAATTACACCACACAGTGTTAGTCGCCAACATCGAAGACGAATTTATTTTGGGGATGGATCTCATCGGTCAACATGGATTCTCTTTTGACATCAAGCTTAATCTTCTGAAGTTTGGCACCGAAGAGTTCATCCTTAACAAAACAGACGATGGCACACCGACTAAAGTAGTGGCGGCATGTACTGTCAGAATAAGCGGAAATACCGAGCAGATAATTTTTGGGAAATTGGAGAAGGATTTTGGAGGCCGCTTCGGACTTATCCAACACCACGATTTGCCTTGCAAACACCTCGTAGGCAACGCAATAGTCAAAACTGACGGCGAAATACCGATAAGGATAGCAAATATTTCATCCAATTCCATGAAAATCAATAAAGGAGATGTAATAGCCACTTGCGAGCCGGTGCAGTGGGTAAGCAGTTGCGAGACGCAGTCAGAAGTAACACCATCAACGTCACCTAAGGAAGTCCTAGAACATTTCCAGAAGTCGTGGCATCATCTGTCCTCCGAAGAACTGAAGAAAGCTACACAATTTATCAAAGAGCAGAGCACAGCCTTTGAAAGGAAAAATGGCCATACTGGAAGAACGAACATCATAAAACATAAAATCAACACTGGAAGTGCTCACCCCATACGGCAGCATCCTCGGAGGCTACCAATGACGAAGCAGCAAGAGGTTACCACATTAGTTAACAAACTGCTTGACGATGGAATCATTGAGGAATCATCGAGCCCTGTTGTCTTAGTCACCAAAAAAGATGGGACTACCAGATTCTGCGTGGACTATAGACAGCTCAATGACGTCACCAAGAAAGACAGCTATCCACTTCCCAGGATTGATGACACGTTGACGACACTAGCAGGTTCTCATTGGTTCTCAACACTCGATTTAAAGAGCGGCTACTGGCAAGTAGGCATTGACGAACAGGATAAGGAAAAGACTGCCTTTTCTACCGTAAGTGGTTTATATCTGTTTAAAGTTATGCCCTTCGGATTATGCAATGCCCCCGCTACTTTTGAGCGTCTTATGGAGGTTGTTCTACGAGGCCTCACTTGGAAGACATGCCTGGTCTATCTTGATGATATAATGGTAATGGGAAAAACTTTCGAAGAGCACCTACAAAACTTGCATGAAGTTTTTACTAGAATCAAGAATGCCTAGCTCTTACTGAATCCAAAGAAATGTTTTCTTTTCCAACAAAAAGTTGAATTTCTCGGGCATGTCGTGTGATCAGAGGGAATCCAAACCGACCAACGGAAGATTACAGCAATCAAGGACTGGCCTCGTCCTCGCGACAAACATGAACTGCGGAGCTTCCTTGGACTATGTACTTATTATAGAAGATTTGTTGAAGGATTTGCAAATATAGCTGCACCTCTACATAAGCTCACTGAAGAACGAGCAAATTATAACTGGGATCATAACTGCGATTCTGCGTTCAGGAAATTAAAAGCGGCTCTATGTTCTAGTCCAATATTGGGATATCCAGAACAAAAGGGTAAATTTGTATTGGACACAGATGCAAGCAACGCCGGCATCGGAGCAGTTTTATCGCAAGTACAAGCAGGAGAAGAACGAGTTATCGAATACTATAGTCGAACACTTTCGAAACCTGAACGTCACTACTGTGTAACCCGAAAAGAGCTTTTAGCAATAGTACGGCCTGTTGAGCATTTCCATCAATACCTATATGGGCAAGAATTTCTGATAAGGACTGATCATGCAGCACTTAAATGGCTTTTGGATATGAAACAGCCTGAAGGACCGGTAGCCAGGTGGCTTGAAAAGTTACAACAATATAACTTTAAGGTTAAGCACAGAGCAGGGAGATTGCATAATAATGCAGATGCTTTATCCAGAAGACCATGCGCGGATAATTGTAAGCATTGCCAAAGAATAAATCAACGAGAAGGAATTACTCCGATTAGGCAAACGAAATTTGAGGTTGATCAGCAGTGGACCACAGAGCAACTTAAAAAGGATCAGCTTGAAGATAGTGAAATAGCACTATCGCTAAGAGCTAAAGAAGAACATCAACCAAGACCAATCTGGAGCGAGATATCAACTAAAGGACTTGTTTTTAAAACTCTGTGGGCTCAGTGGGACTCCCTGGTGGTGGAAAATGGACTTCTTAAACGAGCCTGGGAAAGCGCCGATGGAAAAAGCAGTGAAGAAACAGTTAGTGGTACCAAGGAGGAAGATATCGGAAGTTCTGGAAGGAGTTCATAATGGAAAGTCTGGTGCTCATCTCGGAGTGAACAAAACGATTGACAAGATTCGCGACAGATTTTACTGGATCAACTACTGCCAGGATGTGAAATCGTGGTGTCGGCAGTGCTCAACCTGTGCCGCAAGCGAAGGACCCAAAACAAGATCTAGGGGCAAAATGAAACAGTATAATGTGGGCCTACCGTTTGAACGTATCGCCATTGACGTAGCTGGCCCTTTTCCAGAAACAAATAATGGTAACAAGTACATTTTATTGGCAATTGACTACTTCAGTAAATGGCCTGAAGTCTTTGCGATCCCCAATCAAGAAGCTGTTACCATAGCAGAGGTCCTTGTGAATAACTTATTCAGCAGATTTGGTGTTCCGTTAGAGCTACACTCAGATCAAGGACGCAACTTCGAATCCAAGGTTTTCCAGAAAGTCTGTGATTTACTCAACATCCATAAAACACGGACTACAGCCTTACATCCATAATCAGACGGCATGGTTGAGCGATTTAACAAGACCATTGAAGAACATTTGTCAAAGGTCGTAGATGAACATCAGACAGATTGGGACCAACATATACCACTATTTTTGATGGCATATAGATCAGCAGTCCATGACACGACAGGACTAACACCAGCCATGGTTTTATTTGGAAGAGAACTCCGTTTACCATGTGACCTATTATTCGAAACGCCAGACAACCCAGGATATGGAAATTCAAGACTACGCGGACTCTCTTAAGGAAAAGGTGCTATACATCCATGAATTAGTCAGAGAGAACACGGAGAAAACCAGTGACCGAATGAAGACACGATATGACCTCAAAGCTAATTCTATGGGATTTTAGATGAACGATAAAGTCTGGTTATATAATCCGCAAAGGAAGAAAGGAAGATCTCCCAAGCTTACGCCAGTATGGGAAGGGCCCTATACAGTCATCAAAAGAATTAATGACGTAGTGTATAGAATTCAGCATAGCCCCAGAAGCAAACTGAAAGTTGTCCACCTCGACAGGTTAAAAGCATATCACGGACATGAAGTAGCTGATCGGGACGATCAGAATTAAGAGGGAGGCAATGTCACGACTAACAACCGTCCGAACGTTTTTGTGCTACCCTATAGAACTTGCCTTGTAGCGTACCGTGTTTATGTATGAGTCATCGCCGCCCGGCCGGCCGCGAATATTCAGGAGCGCTGGAATTATCTCGATGGACGATGATCATATAGAGTGGCCTCGGAATACTTCCCGAATATTTGTGATAGATTGGAGATTATATATAAGGAGCAGACCCAAGCTGAAGTCAGTTAGTTAGTTAATCATTGAGTGTTAAAGTGTAAAGTGATATTAGTTGGAAAGTTATAAGACTAGTTTAGTGAGTTCAATTGTATGTAGATAATAAAGAGACTATTAGTTGAAAATAGTAAAGTTGTAATTTTGTTAAGAACCCACGGGAAAAACGTAACATTATATTAAAAATACACAATTCAACAAATCACATATTTGTCAGCCTGCATTTGATAACATCACAGAATACACTGGAACGGTTCAAGTATTTTGGCAAAGGAACCATCATCTAAAAAACGTAAGATTAAAGAAAGTGCTTTAATTTTATTAAATAAAGATGTGTGTTGCTTCAACTTCTGTTAGTTTTAACACCACATGGTTACCTTTGCTAAAAACTGAAGTTGATAAGGGACATTTAAAAATTAACGAAACCCTTTAACAATAATCATTGAATTCTTCCTAAAGGCATAACACCAAATTGTAGATATATAACACCTCACAAACGAATCAATTATTTACCTAATAACACCTCAATATTACACTTACCTAAATAGATCAGACACCAGTAATTATAAGATATGACATTATTATTGTCATCTTGTCAAAGTCTATTCAAAACTTGAAAATTTTGCGATAGCTTTTTACTGTCATTTACTAACCATTTTCATTTTTAGACTTGTTCGTTCTTGACGACGGAGACAGATTTGCTTTCCGAAACGTCGACCGTTTTCCAGTTTCCTTTAGGTTTTTCAGCTTCGTTAGGGTCACTAAACTAGCACTTATGCTGTTTGCACCCTGGAGCCAGAGCCGAAAAGGTTCTACTTTATTCAAAATTGAAACTACTGATGGAGCCAAAGCAAGGAATTGTAAGGTAAACATGAATCCTCCACAACAATATAGAACATATCTACTTAAATCAAGGTAAGGCATCATTATAAAATGTTAATAATTATTAATGTTACCAAAATTATTATGTTATTGAATATTGAAAAACATAATTATTGTTATAATAATTTACTTTCCAAACAAAAAAAAATTTTTTAAATAATCCAAGATAACCTTATGGCTCGACTAACCTTGACTAGTTTCATCTTCTGAAAATAAATATGATTTGAGTGAGACCTAACTATGTGAAATATTTTAAATTAGTGTTGTTTGTGGTCTTTCCGGTTCCTCTAAGAAATACGACAATATTAAATAGTTCAAAAGTAGTGATCGCATTTAGTTTCTTAAAAAAAAACACATTTCCGGTTACTTCCTATCTTATTACTATATCAATTGAATTACACTTTTGCAAAACCGCTTGGGAACGAATAACAAAACGATTCATGTTAAATTGATAAATTCAGCTGATCTGTCTCGTAAAATGAAACGCTGTTCGTGTTTCGAGACACAGACAGCACTTCTCACAATTAATTGCCCGTGCTACCTACCTCTTTCCATATTAGCTATGACAGTAACGTAACAATTTTTTTTTAATAAACTGAAGATCAGTATCTGCCATTCTCATTTCAGAGGAAAGCCGTCTTAGGTTACGTTGTAAGAATCACTTTCTAGAAATTAATAATTAAAAATTCGAGTTGTTACAGATACTGTTAAGGGAAGACACGAATAAAAAAATAATGTCTTATTGAGCAAAATAAATTTAGAATTTAAGAATAATTTTAGAAGAAAGAAAATTGAAAAGTTAGTTTGGATTAATCTATGCACGATAATCGGCCGATACCGATAATCAACCATGTAAATCTCAGCATCAGCCAAAAAAAATCATAACGATAAATACCTAGTACCATCATACCTTTTTTATCAGTTTTTCGTTTCACATCAACAGGTGGCATTTTTTGAAAGTCAGTCAATTTAATCTCGACTTTTGGGTGGACGGGCCTTTGAACGACCTTTGGTTGCATATCTGCTTTGACAGGTGATGGTCTTGATCTGGAAGGCGTCTCATCGGGGTCCCAGATGACCTAATAACAAATTATCATAGTTACCAATAACTATGAACTTGAACATTATTCGAAATTACATTTTTTACTACTTTTTCAGATAACGAAACTAAGAGTACAGTAGCAATTATTTGGAATGATTCTAGAATTTTCTGTGAATATCAAAATATAGGTAATTGTTGCTCTAAAAAGGTAATCATCTGATAAAAATGAACTTCTTCGATCTGCTAAGCCATTCTCATGAAAAGAACATTATTTAATTTGATAGTAGGTACATAAAAGAAAGGAATATCTTAATGATGAAAAATTTAGTCTTTGTTACCCATAAAGATTTAATTCAAATTAATAGGAAATACATTTTAATTAAATTTGTATCTACTAAGGATATTGAATAAAACACGAATTACTACTATATTTAGTTCATTAATTTCAGTATTGTTAGTTTTAATCAATATTTTGTTTTTATTGTCTATAGCAAATATTTTCTTAAACCTGCCCTAAAATGATGATAAATCACTTAAAGTTTATGTTATTATTCAAGCTGCGTATAACATATGTTCTTTTTTTATCTATCCAGGGTTTTTTACCATTAACTCCATATTATTTTAACAGGGGACAGTTTTCAAATCATTACATTTCTCAATGTTACCACTTATGGTATTGCTTTCAAGGGTTTTATAAATAAATAAATAAATAACTTTATTAATAGCATAAGCTAACAAAAAATACAATATTACACAGGTACATTGACTCACCATTAAACAAATCTAACAAATAACAATAACACACACAATATATTATTATACAAACAATGTCATTATAACACTAATAGTTTATATGTTCTTTACTATATTTAATACATCTGCTTTTAAAAATATTTACATACTTGAAGCTTTCACATTTTGGGGCTGATTATTATAATTGATCAAACCATTATGAAAAACATCATTTTGGCTGTAATTTTTAAAAAGTCCTCATTAGTTCTAGTTTCATAATTGTGTATATTTACATTATATCTTATATTTGCCAATAAATATTCAGCACACAAACCGTGTTTTATTTTATATAAGAGTCATTGTATTCACAAATATAATTTGTCTTACAGCTAAAATACCCGCTGCATTTAACATTTTCTGTTGTTGTATACCTCATAGCTTGGTTCTGTTTCTCTTATAACACATGTATCTCACTGTTGTTTAAGAGGTATAAAATCGATGAACAATAATTAAAGTGTGGCAGAATTATGGTTTTATATATATGTAGTCAATTTTGATCAGTCACTGAGGTTTGCACTTAACCGACCTAACAAATTTACTTCTCTTGCCACTTTTTTAGTTGTATATTCAGCATGTGACGAGAATGTTAAGTGTTCATCAATAATAACACCTAAGTATTTATATTGCACCACTTGTTCGATTTTTTGTCCATTTATTAATATGAATCGAGGTTAAATTTACTTGTGATGATATAAATTTAGTTTTTTTAATGTTCAAACTTAATCCATTTTTTGTAAGCCAATCAAACAATTCTTGTAATTCTTCATTTATATTTTTTATCAGTCTCCACATCTTCTCCCACAAAATACAGTAGCGTATCATTGGCAAATAGTTGAATACATTTTTTAAATTATTTACAATATCATTTATGTATATGATGAACAGGTTAGGCCCTAAAACCGTACCTTGCGGAACACCAGATAAATTTTCACATTCCTCAGATGTTATATTCTTATTCTTTGTTTCTTGAGTTCGATTATACAAAATTTGTATAAATTATATAATATTATTTAATAATCTTGAAACCATTAAAACCATTTAAATACTGTATCTACTGTAGTAGTATGCGGTCAATAGTTTCGAAGGCCCGGCGGAAGTTTAAGAAAACTACACCAATTATCATTTTTTGATTTATTGTACTTTTCCATTCATTAGTACCGTTTGTATAGCAGTTTCACACGAGTTCTTTTTACGGAATCCAGCTTGAGATACACTAAGAATTTTGTTATTTTCAAAGTACTCAATGACTTGTTTGTTGACAGCTACCTCCAGAAGTTTTTCATAAATAGAAACCATATTGATGGGTCTAAATTCTTCACACATATTGTATTAGCTTTTTTCTATTGGAATTATTGTAGATTTCTTCCAATCTTTTGGGAAC
>MU182656.1:194399-263423 GCA_016904865.1 Pissodes strobi | reverse complement strand
CTGTCCCCTTTCTTGAGTGAGGTGTTTATGGATAACCTAGAACATAAGTTTATGAACAGCCGCTTTAAGGATTTTATTGTGTTTTATAAACGGTACGTAGACGACATATGTATTCTCTGGAATGGTGGGGACGAGACTCTAAGAGAATTCCTTGATTTTGTAAACTCGCTCCATAATAAAATCGAATTCACTTTAGAAGAGGAGAGTAACAGGTCGTTACCTTTTTTGGATTTACTATTAAAGAGAACTGATGGTAAAATAACATTTGAAATTTTCAGGAAACCTTCAGCAACAGACAATATTATTCAATTTCACTCTAATTCTCCCATTTCCCATAAGTTCGCCGCTCTACATTCTCTCTTTTATAGGCTTTTTAATATTCCCTTGTCTAGACACTCGTTTAATAAAGAACGTTTAATAATTAAACAGTTAGCCCATAATAACTTGTTCCCTGCTAAAACTGTGGATAAGATTTATTTTAGGTTCCTCCATAGATACAAATTTTGTTTCAATATATTAAAAACTATTCCTAATACTGTTAGCAAACCCTACAGATGTTTTACTTATTTTGGTAAAATTTCAGAACATCTTGCAAAACTCTTTTCGTCTTATATTTGTCCTTCCTTTAGGACGGTTGACACTTTAAAAAGTCACCTGGTTAAAGTTAAGGATCGGCTAGATCCCCTGACATCTTCTGGGGTTTATGAAATTAAGTGTCCTGATTGTCCAGCAATTTATGTTGGACAGTCAGGCCGTAAAGTTGTTACTCGGTTTAACGAACACAAGTATCAATTTAACAAAAATAAAAATACAGATATTGACAGCACTAAGTCTGCGTTTGCTAATCATCTCTTGACGTCAAACCACTCGTTTCCACCTAAGGACAATGTGAGGGTTATCCACACATGTGACAAAGGCAAAAACTAGACCTTGTGGAAAGCCTAGAAATAGGAAGAGCCTTTAAAAGCCCTGACATCACATGTGTGAATGACCGCTTTACATTTGAACGTCATCTCATTTTTAATAATTTAAAAGACACCTAGCGGTGCGATATATAATTTTTCTACGTCCTGTTATAGTTTACTGTTAGATGTCGCGCACTTCATATTTTAAATACGCTAGGTTGCAGATTCCTGTAAAATTGTTCTTTGCTATTTGTGTATATTTGAATGGCTTACTTGTGGATGTCACTCATACTTCTAAGTTTTAAATTTTATATTTGTTTGGTGTATAATCTCGGCAGTAGTCTTTGTTATCGTGTCATTTGTTGTTGTTGTGAGGTGAAAGAACGCACGTTGGGTGAGCTATTTAGCTATTGTATTTTAGTTTTTTTCTAATTTAATTTAAATTTTATAGGTCTGATGATGCCCCTAATAAGGCGAAACATGTAACCTGAGACAAATTATAATTATTTTGATACTGTAGATTTTGAGTTTGGTTTTCCTTCTTATAATAATATTGAAGCTGTTATTAATTTACTATCTTTACTTTAATTTTAGGACTTTTAAAAGACTCCAAAATAAATCACGCGTTTTGACAACATAACCTACAACCATCCTTATTGGTTTAGCTGATTTACGAAAAATTTAGCAAATGCATAATTCTAAGCTGATGTTCAAAATAAATTGGTTGCAACTAATAAAAGTCAAATTAAAAAGTGATTATTAATTACACCAAAACTTTATTTCTCCCGAACAAATTGCCTACAACTCAATTTTTTATATTCATGTTTCGGTTAGTCCTCTAAATATTCGATAGTTCAGTAAACAAATTAAAGCGTCGTGTCTCTTAGAAAATATAAAACATTTTATTAGCCGTATTCACTCACGCACATGAGCAGTTAAAATTTGTATTTAATTTCAATATATGGTAAGGATTTATCATTTTTCGAAATATCAGTCAGGTTTTAAGAATAATACTAAAATATCAATTCGCTTTATAAACAAATCCTTTCGCTTAAATCTATATTACGAATTCTTATTAATAACACTAATATTATTAATAAGCTTTAATAAATTTGTTAGCGAACTGGTGCAACAGTTATGTTAGCAAGATTACCATTTCTACACTGAACAATTATCGTAAGACCATCCTACATCTTAAGAGGGTTCATGAATCTAGCATCAGATTTATTACAATCCATATCTTTTTAATAGTTTAAAGGAAGTTTCGTAACGCAATAACGATTGCAACGACATTGACTTTGCTGTTTTATTTTGTATGGATGGTGGGGGTAGGTTCTTTCAACGTCTTACTGATGTATATTATTTAATGAATGTATGTTCTTTTAAACAACTTTCTGTAAAGTTTGTTTGGCATTAAACCTAAACATTAACAATTTCTATTATAACAACCCTATAGTTGGTATATACTCGGTGGAAATTAAGCAATAAAATAAAATAACAGTATTAGAAAATATGTCCAGGTATTTAACGACAAACCTTTTTAAGTTATTTTGTAAAATGTTTTAAAAGATATTTAATTTACCTTCTTTTTAATAACTCTGGAGCTCTTTGTGACATATATAGAACCAGATGCAGGTGGCTGCATATTTGGCTTCATATCAATTTCTTCTGTGTTGATTATGACATTAGTTTTCTTCAATGGAGGCGGTACGTCTACAACTCCTTCGCTTGATTTTCTTTTGCGGGAGTATGTTTTTAACGTCATATTAACCTAAAAAGAGAAATATTAATGAATGTCACATATTTATTTTTTACTCCACAAGAAATAGATATGCCGTATCTATGATAAATGTTCCACGTTTCAGCACGAAAAGAGACAGAGAATAAGGATTCTGTATCCGTAATACAGCTGCTTAGGACACATGGGATTTTGGCAGTGAGAAAAAAAAAAGATTTTTCTTGGTTACGTGTTGACCATAACAGCATTTTCAATTCAGAAAACAAACGTGATGATTCACGAACACATTGTAAAATTATTAAGTTTTAGTTTTAGGTTTGCGTGATTTTTTCAGTTATTCAATTATAAATATATCTATTTATGACGAAATACACAGGAATTTCCCATTATTTAAATTTTTTGATATCCACGCGTATTTCGCTAACCATGTTAGCAAAATGCTAAATAATCTGGGGATGATTAACGAAACTTAAAATCTACCTAACTCTGTTTTAACTGCTTAATCAAGTGAAACCAAAAAGAACCAATCCTGAAATCCTGCTAGTCACACTCGATCAACCAATACAAAGGACTATACGGAATAGCCCCTCTATCTCTAAACCAAACTCACTAGCCTAATCTTGGTAGAAAACTTACGATAAAGGTTAGGTTCCGCTGACCGTGAAGCCCTCACCCATGTTGGGGTTTGGAACCTTGGACAAAATGCACTAAAGCAGTTTTATTTACAATACCGAAACAGAGTTTTTGCACTCGACATGCGTTTCGCTAACCATGGATTGGCAGACCAGACTACCAAGTTCAAGTAAAATAGGTTTACATCCCGGGATCAAACTTAAGATTTATCGATGCTAAATATATGTAAAACATTCCCACTGGTAGGCACACGGTCTTGAAATGAAATACGTAGTCTGACCACGGGTGGCCACGTTGTCCCGTCAACGAGATTCAATAATGATGGTCACTTGGTCGTCTGTTGAAAATTTAAAATGTCCACATGGCGCTCAACGTGTGAAAATCAATATTATCCAATAAAGGCAATTTATTATAATTGTTTCGCAACAACTGCTTGTAATTCTTCCACCTATAGTATTTCGGTGCAGGTGAATACTATTGAACCGAAAATAAATCTGCCCGCTCTTTCGAGAGATACTTCCAAGGTTCATCTTACATGCTTTTGTGAGACATGGGCTGATGGTGACAGCATAGAAAGTATGTGCTTTTCAGGATTTTATCGAGCCTCAGATTACTACAGATCAGTGCAAGAAAGTGGAGGAGTATCCATTTACGTAAAAACCACTTTACAAACAAAAAAACTTAGTTTTTCTCAAATATGCGAAGAAAAAAACTTTGAAATGTGTGGCGTGTCATACAAAAATAATAGTAATATTACAACTGTAATTTTGTCTTGTTATCGCTCACCAACTGGTATTTTTAGTTGTCTGTGATAAATTGTATACAGTTTTAAATTTTATTTATAAACCAAATGTTTTTATAGTATTGTAGGAACGCATCTCTGTTTACTTAACATTAATATAATAGAAACATTTTTTTTGATACGCCAATCTTTTCTTTCATCATTTACTTAATTAAGCACGCCACTGCAATTTACCGCTCTACTCCCTTAGCAACAATTGATGCACCAAGGCCAAGGCAGTTCTTTTTCGCGGGGTAGTCAGTCAGTCGTTAGTCATGAAATAAGACGTAAGCCGTTTTGCAAGTCGAGCAAATTCAAGGGTCGGGAAGAAAAGCCGTGTCTTCCGCCCTAACAAAAATGACGTAAAGACGTGTAATTAATCTAGACCGGAATCAGACGGATTCTGTGTGCTTTACCGATAATTTAACAGTAAAAGACGTTAGCTTGAAACTTGTAATTTCTCCAAGGTCGAGACGCGACGTGATAACACATAAGACTTCCTTTTGTATCAGTGTGTATCAGTGTATTTAAAACCTATTGCCATTCTCGAATCTAAATATTATAAACAATCAGTGTTCGACTACACTCCACGCTTTCTATTAAATAATACTTCCTAATCCACCCCGAGGACTTTCATTTCTACATCAAAACCCTAGACAACAAATAGAAAACCCTACAGTATTGTGTGGAGATTTTAATTGTGACCCCATCAGGGACTCTACCAATTTTAGCCTTTTAAATAATGTAATAAGTTCATTTAATTTAAGAAATAGTGTAGTTTCTCCAACAAGGAGTAACTACTTACTAGATTTTGTTTTTACAAATGTAACGTCTACTAGTCATGTCATAGACAATTTCTTTTCTGATCACAGAAGTATATTTTTTAATGCAAAATGCAACCAATTTAAGAGTAGAGGTGTAATATCCTATAGAAGGGATTTCTCTGAAAACAATATGATAACATTCTTTTCTAATCTGAGAAATGAAACTTGGCTGTCAGTCTATGAAGAACCAACTTTGATGATGCTTTTAATACATTTCACAATATATTTATGTACCACTTTAACAATAATTTTCCTCTTAAAAAGTATTATACTCGACAAAGAGAATCATGGGTTAACCATGAGGTAAAAAGGTCTAGTGAGAACCTAAAACAATTGTTTTGGCTTAGACAGAGGAATCCAGAACTAAATAACTTATATGCACAAGCTAAACATGAACACAGCGTTACTGTGAGTTCAAGCAAAAGGGAATATTATCAACAAAAAATTAATCGTTCTGAAAACCAAAATAAAGCTTGTTGGAGTGTGGTTAGAGAACTAAACAGTAACCAGGTAAGACCAGAGAATAGAAATATTGCTTTGTGTTTCGAACAAGAATTAATTGAAAACCCGTATATTCTCGCTAACAAATTTAAGGATTTTTTTCAAAATGCTCCCAAAAAAATTGTACGAAATATTAATAATAATAGCCCCACCATTTATCCAATAAATTTTAACTCTTCTTGTTCTTCATTTTATCTGGAGTTTTTTACTCAAGACGAACTTTTTAGATTGATTAATACAAGACTAAAACCTAAAGCCTCCGCTGGTTTTCACGATGTCCCCGGATTTTTAATAAGGAAATGTTTACATCTCATAGTGTCTCAACTAGTTTATTTTATTAACTGGTCCTTTAGTCGTGGACATTTTCTAGAGAAATTGAAATGCAAAAAAGTCATACCATTACATAAATCTGGTGATGAACAGGATATTGGTAACTACCGACCAATATCCCTAACCCCAACATTTTCAAAGATTTTTGAGTATGCCTATTTGGATAGGTTTCAAGGATATTTGGATCATAAAGACATTATTGTGGGCAACCAGTTTGGTTTTCGATCAGGTGCCTCCACCAATGATGCTATTCTTCATTTCATGGAGGCCATTTACCAACATTTAGAGGATGCCGAGTGCCCTGCTGGGGTTTTTTGTGATCTTAGCAGCGCGTTCTATTGCGTCGTTCACAATGTGCTTTTACTTAAGCTGGAGAATTATGGTGTAAGGGGCCAACCATTGAATTGGATCAGGGAATATTTGACGAATAGAAACAATATGTAAGTCTTAATCATGCAAAAAATAATCATATAAATGTTGCAAACTCTGAACTAACTAATGTATCTTTGGGAGTACCTCAGGGCTCGATAATAGGACACATTCTCTTCATCTTATATATTAATGATTTAAAGAGTGTTATCCAAAATTGTAATCTTACCTTGTTTGCTGATGATGCATCAATGATTTTATGTGATAAAGATAAGTTGTTATTACAACAAAGGTGTAATACGGAACTGGCAAATGTTGATGTTTGGTTCTCAGCAAATTGCCTCCATTTTAACACACAAAAAACACATTATCTAAGATTCCACCCGCATCAAAACCGAGATAATCTAGATCTAAGTTTGAGGGTATCTAATAGAGTAATTGGAAGGGCCGCTACTGGTAAATTTTTGGGTATTACGTTGGATGAACATTTAAATTGGCGATGCCACTGTGATAATCTCATAAGAAAGCTAAATAAAATAAGGTATATGTTATGTAATCTAAGATTTGTATTAGGTGTTAACCAACTGCTTAAGATCTATTATGGTGAGTTTCTGGGGCGCTTCAGCAGCTGCTAAAGATGTCCTTGTTTGTCAAAAGAAAATAATCAGATCCATTTTAGATGTGTCAAATACAACATCCTGTCGCGATTTATTTAAACCATTGGGTATTTTAACGGGGTTTAATATTTTTATCATGGAAGTATCTTTATATATTTTTAAAAACCAAAACAAATTTCTAATTCACAGTGACTGTCATGACTTTAATACAAGAACCAAATCTGATTTTAGGATTCCCGTCAATAGATTAAACATATGTAAAAATATGCCATACTCAATGGGCTTTAGGATTCCCGTCAATAGATTAAACATATGTAAAAATATGCCATACTCAATGGGCTTAAGAATTTTTAATAAACTACCAAGTGAATACAAAAGTATTTCATCGATTAATATTTTGAAATCAAGACTGAAAGATCTTCTCGTCGGTAACCCCTTCTATAGCTTGGAGGAATACTTAGGTTAATTTAGGATTTTTCTTTTCTCTCTTTGACGTGTTCCATACATTTTTATATGTCTTTGTGGAAATTAAAGTAATAAATAAATAAAGACATTTGTCATGCGGTTATTCATAATAGTGTCATCTGGGCCAGCGTAGAAAAATCAAATTTTTTGATTAGTACGCTAAACTTCTCTCATTAGTTCAAAACTATCTGAAACGGGTGATAATTACTTAACGGCGTATAACACTCTGTTAAACAGGTATCTCAAACCTAGTTATTGCTACCACGCACTGGCCTGATTTCAGATAAAATCGATGTTTTGTCTTGGGCCAAATGCTCATAAAGCGTATCGATGTTTCTGTGAAAACACAATTTGAGTTACAGCATAATCCAACAAAATTTTCTGAATTGAGGAAAAAAGCAGTCGATTTTCTGGCCCTCCCAAGACAAAGCCGCCTTTCCAATCATCTAACTTTTTAAATAATTACCTCACTCAATAGTAGCATTAAATCCGCTGAGCCTCCCCTTGTTCTTGGTGTGTGTCGCTTATGTAAAAATGTCCTTATTCTGACATCATACTGTGCTGGATTTTAAAAGGCAGACTAACTCAAACTAGCCCAACATCCGTCAACAGTCTAATGGTTCTACCCAACTATCCATAATTTTTAATACTGTTAGGTTCAGGCTCTCAGTCTAATTTTATTTCTCGGTCTTATTTAAGCGACTAGTTTTTCGTTCGTATAGTCTAAACACTTTCAGTCCAAAGATTAGGGCAAATTCAGACACTCAACAGTTTTTCGGGAATACCAAAATCCGTCCCTGGACCGACTTCTCCTATTTTTGAATTTGGGACTGTTGTCATACCATTGTGATCAATTGTCTTCTTTCCTGACACCAACAACGCGGTGGTCACGTAATGCTAATTTCATCCTGGCTGATCCAAGTTTATTACAAACCAGGTCCGATTGACCTTTTATTAGGTGCCGACCTATTTCCACATATCCTGGCAAATGGACACTTGGTTTTGGTCTTATGGGAAGAACACACATCTTTACAAATCCACCTCTCACTTTTAAACTTTTTTATGACATCGCGTCGTCCTTTGGAAATGTTATGCAAGTTTTTGGAAGGTTGAGTAGGATATCAAGACCATGTCCGTCGAGAATGATCGTTCAATATTTTTAAAAACAACCGCAAAAGATGAAAATGGTCGATTTGTTGTTTCATTGCCTTTTCGAAATATTGAACCGATTTTTCCGGAAAGCAGAAGTCTTGCTGCGAAAAACTTCTATTCTTTAGAGCAACGTCTGTTGAAAAGTCATCCTTTATGTAAAGAATATTTTTCTTTTATGCGAGATTATTTAGATTCGAATTATATGGAACGTGTTTTCCTTGGACTGCAACAACTTATTATATCTCTCATCATTGCGTTCCAAAATTAACTGTTGCTACCATTTAGTTACGAGTAGTATGGCAACGTTTCCTAAACCAATTTAAAACACTGACCAAATAGATGCGAACGGCAGCCAGTAATAATATAGTGGAGAGCTAGGTTCGCGGATTCTTCGGGACACTTTAATAAAGTTACTAGGCGCCATCTAGTTAACTGACACTCAACTAGAAAAAATGTATAACGTTATTAAATCCCGAAAAGTAGTTTTAGAGGAGCTATTCAATAAGACATAATATTTTCCCCAAAATCAATTATTTATTCTTTCTCTGCTAGGGATGAGATTCCTTGATATTTAAAACCCATAACAATTATACAGTACAAATTTACATCACATATATAAACAATAAAGCAATACAAAAAAGCGCTTACATAATATTACATTAACCATTAACAATTGTGTCAGATCCTGCCGTACCAATTAAGAGGTTACTAAAATGATGTTGGTATATAGCACACATGGTTTCAAATTCATACCAGTATTAGTATATTTATAGTCCATGCATCTCCAAAGCACTGTAAATCACAACCTTTCCACATATGGCCTCACAACATCGAGCCGATGAACGCAACAAAGCCAAACATGCAAGTAGTGGTAGTCAATGATTTTGATCATTGGTGATAGCAACCCAAAATATGCCAGAATAGAAATCGGAATAAAGGAAAAAAGCGATATTATGTGCGTACCTGCGGGGAGAACCCTAAAAACAAATATTTGTCTTACAAAAAAAATATCTAACATTCAAAAGATTACTCATAACTTAACTAGTTGGTCATCTTACCTGTAGAACTATCTATAGGGTTCTATTGCTTCTTTCCTTCCTGGTATTGGCCAGTGGAACAAAAAAAACAAATAGTATCTACAGCATGAAGATTTTATGACCTACCACGTGGAGGTAGGTTTCTAATGACTTAACCTTCTATAGGCAGCCTCTATAACACTGGCACTGGTTAGGGCCGAAATGCATTAACGTAACAGAAATATCATAAAATAATGAACCTAATTGTTTCAACCAGTCCATGAGGCACCTCGAAAAGACCCCACAAAAGATGTAGACCTCTCGACTGGTCGCCGCCCCGTCTCCGGCGTAAAAGAAAAACTAACGTCTAGCCACTGACGGTAACTGACTATCCATATGGTATTATTATGGCTTTGCATCTCTATCTCTAAACCCAACTCACTAGCCTAATCTTGGTAGAAAACTGACGATAAAGGTTAGGTTCCGCTGACCGTGAAGCCCTCACCCATGTTGGGGTTTGGAACCTTGGACAAAATGCATAGCTCGGTTAATCGAACTTCTGCTCTAGACCATATTCGTCAAGCAACAAGTAAATATGCCTTAAAAATCTGCATGGAACCGTTCCCTGGGAACGTCGATAACTTGTTTAACTGTCCAAACCATATGTGCCAGACACTCAATAAATGAAAACACCAAATCTTTTCGAAAGGCGAAGAAAACAAAAAGAAATAATATATCTAAACACCATTAGACAACTGAATTACAACATACATTAGATGACTCTTATGATCTCTAAGTTGTTTGAGGTAAGTACTGCAAAGAATTGGTTTAAAATGATAAACAAACTCAATGATACAATTGTACCGAACAAAATGCTAAAACTTTAATAACTTTTACATCGAAGAAAAGCTTATGAGCATTTTTCCGAGTGATTAAAAGACAACTGTTAGCAAAATAATTTTATGGCCATATTACTAATTATTTGATATAGTTAATTTTACATATGACCATTAAACTAAAGAGCTAGATTGGCGTAAGACAAAAAAAACTAATATTACCTTAATTTGAGGCTCAACTTCCAATTTTAACATATTACTTTTGATAGGGCTCCTGTGGGTATGTGGTTTTGCCGCAGATCCTATTTTGTCAACTGGGGATGTAACCTTTTCTTCCGGCGTACCACTAGGCAATTCCTTCGAATATACCTTAATTGAAAATATGTACACTTAGTAAATATCCAATTAAAATATAAAGCAACTTTAGTTCGAGATCTTTGCTAAATAACGAAAGTTGAATTGAAATATATTACAGTTTACCCAAAGATTTAAAAGAAATTAACAAATGGGGAACGTTTAAAATTACTGTCAAAGCAGATTTCCTAAGAAAATGTTATATTCAAGTTGACGGTATTAACATAGTATAAACAAACTAATAAGTTCACTCAACGGTAAATCTTTTGATGTAATTCAGCCACGTTTTTTTTGTATCACGTGATAACTGGAAATGAGCGATGCGCTGCGTAAGTCTCCGATCGATTCGCGTGGCTTCCTCTAGCCAGACGTTTACCAGAGATGTATTCAGGAGATTGTATGGACACGTACCGAAAGACCTACTGACTGCCGGCCGGGTGAAAAATCAAGTGAAACTGAGCAGTTGTAAAAATATTTTCATAGGAGGAAATTGAAAAAAAATGTTATACAGGGTGTCATTTTTAGGTGATACCACTGTTGCTATCTCAGAATCTAACAAGAATATAACAACATTGCAAATTGATCTTGAAAAGGCATCAATAATGGCAACTTTTTTCTAGTTTAATCACTTTGTAGCTTTGGCCGTTTCAAGGATAGCAATAATAGTGGAATTACCTAATAGCTATTTATGGTATAAGTGTGAAAAGTACTCGTTTAAGGCATGAGTATGAAAATTTGCGGAACGAGCGAAGCGACTTTCGCAAGTCATACGAGTGCCTTAAACGTACTTTTCACACGTATGTCTTACAAGATTTTTTCTACGAGCATAATGAACATTGGCTTTTTTAAAATTACTTCTGTATATTTACCTGAATTTGTCGTTTTGATTATCATAACAATTAGATCATCATGGTGATCCTATGTTATTTATTTCAAATTGTTTTTTTTTATATCAGTAAAGTTGACAAACCGTACGTAATTCGAAAAATTCTGCCTCAAAAAGTTATTTCCAAGAACCTAATGGAGAGAATGGACTCTTCAGACATAGAAAATAGTGATTTAGCTTCATCAGACGTAGAAGAGAATAGCCATGAATTCGCTTCTACCGGCCCGGTCAAGGATCCTATATGAAAATGCATATAAACGTTTCGAAAAGTGGTGTAGTGGAAATAAAATAAAGAATTTCACCGAGACTGTCTTACTAGCTTATTTGCAGCAGAAGTCCACACAACAAGAGTCTTCATCCCTTTGGAGTCATTAGCGGCGTTCACACGTAGACTTAATCACGCATTTTTGGAACGTCCCATTCGAATCGCGCGGGCTTAAACGAGTGTGTGAATGGTTAAGACACGCAATGATGAGAACGCATAATGCGCGCATGCCGGTCGATCAAATCGCGCGGGACTAGTTGGCTGGTGTTTAGTTCTAGCGTGCGGCGGTTTTGTTAATTTTTTTGCAAAAATGGCAGACATTGGTCGGAAGATTTTATGGTTAAGTTCATAGAAGAATATAAATCACATCCATGTTTGTGGAAAATACGATCCAAGGAAGGATATTTTTTTCAGTTCCTGGATAAGTGACATATGCCCGTATAGATTCCAATCTTTTTTCCATTTCTTAATCCATTCAGATCTTATATAACGCTTTTTGCTCTTCTTTTGTAGCATTTTTTGTAAGTATACGTAGCAGCGATGACAATAATTATTTTATTTCCAATATCCATCCTTAGAATAAAAATTATATTAATACAATTTGTCAATTCTTACCAAAAATTTCAAATTTACCTGAACATCCAAACGCCACATCAATCACGCGAGATACAAACCACTTTTGGTGTTCACACACACGGGTTATACCCTTGCAGCTTAAGTCGCGAGATAGAATGAAGAATTAAACCGTGTCTATTCCTACTGCAACGATCTGGGCGCGCCACGCTCCACTCCTCTCTCCCGAACTCTCGATTGGAGCGGGACGTTCCAAAAATGCAAGATTGAGTCTACGTGTGAATGCCGCTATTATTCCATGTTAAGCAGGTACAATAATTTAATATATTTTTTGAAAAGAAAATCGGAAGGTTATAAGGCGAAGAAATCTAAAGTTTTTTCCAAAGAAAATGTCAAAATTTTTTTAACAAGGGCCAACGATGACGATTTTTTGCTTATGAAAGTTGCACTAATCATTGGAATCGCAGGAGGGTGTAGGAGAGACGAGCTGTGTCGGATGACTATTGAAGACGTCACAGACAAAGGTGACATTTACTTAATTAAAATACCTGATACTAAAACGAAAACCTGTCGAGAATTTATTATTAGTGGTGGTTCAATTGAAGAAATTAATTTAGTGGAGATTGGTCGAAAGTATGAGCGTCTGCGTCCTGTAGGCATTACCAAAAATCGATTCTTTTTCCAATATAGAAAAGGCGTGCCCATAAAACTGCCCATGCCATGCCGAAAAAACATAGCTACTTTCCTTGGATTGCCTGACCCGTCTAGCTATACAGAACATTGCTTTCGGCGATCATCTGCTTCGCTCTTAGCAGACTCAGGAGCAGATATTTTGACTGTCAAACGTCATGGGGGTTGGAATTTGGCCACTGTAGCCGAGGGATATGTGGAAAACTCCGTGGAGAATAAACGAAAAACAGCCTTGAAGATACTAGGAGAAAAAGAGGTTACCTGTACATAGCCTAATGAAGATGTTTTGACTATAAATACTTCGATCGGAAGTTCAGTATCCTCCCAACAATTTCCGTCGGAGATTAATTTAACTAACTGTACAAATTGCGTGGTAAAGTTTTTTAAGCCATGATATCTTAAATATCATAATATGTTATATTATTGTGTTTGTAAAGTTCTAATAAAATTATTTATATTCAGTTTTTGTCATTTTTTAATTACTCAAAAAAGACTATTCGAAATATGTAAATCTTTTCAGAATTACTATTCACACTAATGCGAAAAGTAAATTATTTTTCACACTAGTGCGTTAAAGTGACATCCGAAATGTCACTTTTCACACGCTCGTAGAAAAAATTTATTTAATAATATATAATAATGTAATACTTCGGAACCTCACTTTTATCATACTTCTTTGGTTTCATGAGAGTGATTTTTCAAGGCCACGTCACGACATGGTTTTTGTTTTCGTCTCGCGTTACGGAAATTTCGTATCGTTAATTGGACGACTAACCCAAACTAACCAAATCCGTCATAATTGATTATACCGTATCGGCACCGGTTCAAATGACTACAATAAGTTGAGACTAAGTGAAACTAACCGAAAGTTGATTCGACGAGTAGCCCAAACTAACCAAATCTATTAAAAATGATTATAACATATCGGAACCGGTTCAAATGACTAAGATAAGTTAAAACTAAATGAAACTAACCGAAATTTGATTCGACGATTAACCAAAACTAACCAAATCTATTAAAATTGATTATAACGTATCGTAACCGGTTCAAATGACTAAAATAAGTTGATACTAACTGTAACTAACCGAAAGTTGATTGGACGACTAACTCAAACTAACCAAATCTATTAAAGTTGACTATAACGTATCGGAACCGATTCAAATGATTAAAATAAGTTGAGACTAAGTGAAACTAACCGAAAGTTGAATCGACGACTAACCCAAACTAACCAAATCTATTAAAATTGATTATAACGTATCGCGACTGCTTCAAATGACTAAAATAAGTTGAGACTAGGTGAAACTAACCGAAAGTTGATTGGACGATTAACCTAAACTAACCAAATCTATTAAAATTGATTATAACGTATCGGAACCGGTCCAAATGACTAAAATAAGTTGAGAATAAGTGAAACTAACCGAAAGTTGAATCGACGACTAACCCAAACTAACCAAATCTATTAAAATTAATTATGACGTATCGGAACCGCTTCAAATTACTAAAATAAGTTGAGAATAAGTGAAACTATCCGAAAGTGGATTGCACTACTAACCCAAACAAACCAAATCTATCAAAATTGATTATAACGTATCGGAACCGGTTCAAATGACTAAAAGAAGTTGAGACTAAGTAAAACTAACCGAAAGTTGAAACCTATTTATTTTTTACATTCATTTGGGTTAGCTCGGGTTAGTTACGCCCCCGAATCGAGTTACCCCGTAAGAAAACCTTTGGCAACATTGCGCGTCAGATGCCCAAAATTCCTGATGTTTACATTTCAGCTTCTCAATAGTCGAACTTTGGGGCATTTTTGTAGGATAACCAAATCTATTAAAATTTATTATAAAGTATCGGAACCGCTTCAAATGACTAAAATAAGTTGAGAATAAGTGAAACTAACCGAAAGTTGCATCGACGACTAAATTTGAATTAACATAAATATTGACACATTGTCTTCACGTTTTAGTGACATAACAAATATTCTGTCTTTCACGCGACATTGTATAAATAACAAAGAAAAGTGTAGATAGTGTCGTAATTAAAAATCGGATGTCGATAGAGCAATGACAACTGTATAAAATATATATACATTTTTCGGTATTGTTTATAGTTAGTTTTGATATATTTGTGACAAGTAAGGTCAGAATGAATTAAATAATCTTACTTAAAATTAGGCTATTGGCGCTAAAATATACTAGATTAATTTTGTAAACTGCATCGCTGTATTATATTATTATTATACTTTGCCTTATAATTCTTCATTATTTTTTAAGCATAACTATAAACAATACCGACAAATTTATATGAAATTTTTTATACAGTTGTCATTGCTCTATCGACTTCCGATTTCTAATTTCGACAAAATCTACACTTTTCCTTTTTTTTTATACCAGATCGCGTGAAAGGCAGAATATGGTTGTCACTAAAACGTGAAGACAATGTGTCAATATCTATGTTAAAATATGTCAACTTAATCCCCTCTTAATATACGATTATATAGATTTCAGTAAATTGGATGGTTCAAGTAATTGTCAAATCTGACAGTTAAATAAATTCGTCAATATTTTCCTTATTATAACAGATATCGAAAAAAGTGCTTAACAAAAAGGTTTTAGTTTTCGATGCTTTATTGTATGCAAATAAAATTTGACATCTGCAACTGTTAAATTTGACAGTTTTAGATGTCAAATTATTTCGAATGGATATAGGTCAATATATTACCTTAACATTTTGACACATTTAAATATCATATTTTGACATATATTTTTTAATTGCAGAAAAAGTAGCCATGTTTATTTTATATATTATACGTTTATGTCAGCGAGACCTTTTATTTTTTTTAGAATTTTTTTAATATCATATGACATATGTTAGTTTTGGCCGAATCATTTATATCAAAATTAGTAGCAATATTCAGGTAATTATGGTGATCTGTTTAGGCTAACGCAGTATTATCTGCGAATAGTTTGGATAAATAAAAAATGTTTTTCCAGTACGTGTCTGCCTTATAAATTCTATTATAGTGCGTAATATACTGCATGACATTAGTTAAATTTGAACATCAATTACATGTAATTTTTCAGAAATGTTCGAAATAAACAGGTAATTACATGGTATTTTTAACATTGATATATGTATATGATGAACGTTCATTATAGATATGAAATTAAACGCTTTTAAATGTGGTTAGTTTGGGCTAGTCGTCGATTCAACTTTCGGTTAGTTTCACTTAGTTTCAACTTATTTCAGTCATTTGAACCGGTTTCATTACGTTATAATCAATTTTAATAGATTTGGTTACTTTGGGTTAGTCGTCGATTCAACTTTCGGTTAGTTTCACTTAGTATCAACTTAATTTAATCATTTGAACCGGTTCCGATAGGTTATAAATAATTTTAATAGATTTGGTTAGTTTGGGTTAGTCGTTCAATCAGCTTTCGGTTAGTTTCACTTAGTCTCAACTTATTTTAGTCATTTCAACCGATTCCGATATGTTATAATCAATTTTAATACATTTGGTTAGTTTGGGTTAGTCGTCCAATCAACTTTCGGTTAGTTTCACTTAGTCTCAATTTATTTTAATAATTTGAACCGGTTCGGATACGTTATAATCAATTTTAATAGATTTGGTTAGTTTGGGTTAATCGTCGAATCAACTTTGGGTTAGTTTCACAGGGCCAAAATATATTTAATATTTACACAGCATTCCATTATCGTTATATATATATGTACTTATATCGAAGAAATAGCAAGCAAAATCTTATTGTTTCTAAAAAAAAACTGACACCTAGACGATTTTTCCGGTCTTGTCCCTCTAATTTTATTACTATGTTATTCCCTGATCGGGCTATAGATTTTACCTATTTGCCTTTGTATTTTACATTGCTTCGTATATATTTCCACAAAAGTCCAAATAAAATATTAAAATAGAAATAAAATTAAGGATTTTCACAAATCCGACTCTGTTCTGAACACTCTGCCTACATACGAACGACTGATTAAACTAAAACGCTCCACATGCTGCGAACAATCTGCGGATTTTCGGGGGAGTGGAGCTACTAGTTTATGTATACTTTGGTATTAATATATAACTTGCATTACTTTGTATCTTTATGAAAAATAATTTATTTATATTATTTTCAGTATTGCTCTTTTAGAATAGTTATGCGCTTACTTTCTATAATCGTATTCAGTAGAACCTTTCCTTGATTTTTATACCCCCTGTTTTCTAAGATAAGACAGTAGTCACACATTGGTATAGGCAAACGCCTTTTTCAGCAGCTTGTGACTGTAATAATAATAAACTTATTTCAAATATTTTCAAATAGTATTATATTGGGATTTTTATCTGTACGTGAATAAACCAAGTATAACCCATAAATCCGACGTTGTGGTACATGAAATATTTGTAAGTAACTATATTAATTTACTTTTAAAACTGCAAAGTATACGGAATGATTTGCTGCATAACCCATCAGTCATAAGGCCGAGATATAGGCTGGCATTTGACACTGTTACCTTTGAAATAGACCTACAGAAGACTCTGATAATGTTTGTTCACTAACTTACTTTAAATTTGTTGCCCTTTACAAACTTTGTTTTAGGAGACAGGTACGGCAAGTCTTGAAGTTGTTGCAAAGCTATTTCTCTCTCCAAATTCTTCAAATTTGTTTCATCAGTTGGGGTTGATTCTTTATTCTGAGGTTCGGTTGCGAGTTCTGGTATTTCTCCTGTATCGACATCACCTTTAAAACAACACATTGACTTTCAGTAAATGAATAAATTCGTATAATGAAATAATTTCGAAAATACTATAGTATTTCCATTTTTTTTGCTCTTCACTTTTACGATATAAAAAATTATGTGTAAAGCGTTTTAACTGTTTTTTAGAGATTTATGGCTAGGCTATTTTCAGATAGGCAAAGTAGTAGATTCCAAGGCCTATAGTAAAGATAGTCGGTAGTGAACGGTCTATCGTCAGTTCGAACCCGAGGAAAATAAAAAAAGTGTCTGAAATTCAATGTAAAAAATGCGAGGTCTGTGAGGTCCCTCGAAAGTAGATAATTCAGAAAACACTTCGCTGAAAGCCACAGTGGAAGAAATGATGCAGACTTTTTTTGGTTCTAGCAAGATGGCGCCGAGCGTTGATGCGTTGTCGGATCCGGAGCTGAGAAAATGTAAATATCGTAAAAGTAACGGCGATAAAGCGGGTGTGAAGTGTGTTAATTGTGCAATAAGTTATCATCATTCTTGTGCCCTACGAATGACCGAGCTGATGATTGTTAGTGGTAGCAAAACTCTCGTTTTGTGCCCAACATGCGAGAAAAGTTCCTGCCAGGATGAAATAAACAAACATGTCCTTGAAGTTGCTGAAGAAATTACCAAGAAGAATGCTGAAATTACTGAATTAAATCAAAAGGTAGCGAATTTACAACGTAACAATGTTGCCATGCAGGTAGAATTCTCTTCGTTGCGCCAGAAATTGGATCTGATGGAGGAAAGCATGTCAAAAAATTGGACGATATCAAGAAAACAAACAAGGCCAAGAAAGCTGCTCACAATGGCCACACCGGTAAAGGATCATGATGTCATCAATCCCGTATCAACTAAAACAAACACGGCTGAAGTTGCCTCAAAAAGTCTGGACTCAACTGCCAAAACTGCCCCTGATGAAAAACAAAAGTTCTGGCAACACCGGCCATGACAAATGACAGCTCTGGCAGATGTCCAACAAACATGTGATCTTGAACCTAGCTTCACTTATGAGACAGAAAACTCCTAGTAAAATCACTGAAATTCATGTAAAAAAACCTGATAATAATTGGAAAACAGTGGGAAAGGGACGAAAAGTCGTTTCTGTCCGCCAAAGAAAAGATGAAGCATCCAATTCCAAAATAACACTCATAAATGAGGAAGTGCAAATTATCAAATCAGCTGAAAAGATATCATGGATCTTTTTATCAGGATTAGATCCGGAAACAAATAGAAACAATATCCTCTCATTTTTAAAAAGCAAACAAATGGACCGAGGAGTAACATGCGAAAAAATTAAGACTAGAACAGACAAATACAAGGCTTCTTTTAAGGTAATGGTGCCCTATCAAAAAAGGGATGAATTTATGTCTCAGAACCTGTGACCAAGAGATATATTAGTGAACCATTTTCTCAACATACAAAGCCGGAGGACCACGGTTCCCAAATTAAATACCCAGAGCAGATGCTAAGAATACTCCACCAGAATTGAGATCTTTAAGGAATAAAACCCAAGAACTAGATGCGTACCTAGTAGACAAGAATGTCGATGTTCTGTGCCTAACAGAACACTGGCTTACACCTGATGAGGTACAAGTGAAAAATATTTATTTATTTATTTGGCAAGTAAACTACAGAATTACAAAATATTCCAAATGGTATACAACATAATCATTATAAAGATATTCACTTTGCTGAAAATGTACATAAAATTTTAAAAGAACAATAACTATCGAGATAAGATCTTCTTTTTAAAGCTCAAGAATGGACAGCCAAACAAATCACAATCATTAATATTATCATTATAGACCTTCACAAATCGATCAGATATTCGTCATAAAATAATTTTCTGTGGCGGGTAGATCTTGCTGGTATTTTGAAAAAGATATTAGATAAAAGCATACTGCTGTCAATGTGCCCGTTAATTAATTTAAATAGAAAAAATACCATTGCATTTTGTCATCTTTTTTCCAAGGAATCCAAGCCCACCAACTGGGATCTGACGTTATATGGAATATCTCTATAAGGAAATCTACGCTTGTACAAAATAAATTTGCAAAACTTATTTTGTACATTTTCAAGCCGTTTAATGTACTCCAGAGAAATAAAACTTCCTCTACGGAATGAGGCCGAACAAGCTGAATTTTTGCAGAGACCTTCATTTTGATGTTCCAATGGAGCACAAGAAAATCTCATATGCCTACCCTTGTGCGTCTTGAGATATCGAAGGTCAAAGGTCATTAAAATCGGTTTTTCGCGAAAAACTCGCTTCCAGTGCATCTAACGTCGTAAGAACCCATAACAAAACTTAAAATAGTATTCTCTACAAAATTGTTCATATACATTTTTTTCGTACGAAAAACCGTTTTCGAGATATAGCACGATAAAGCGGGAGCGCGCATTCGTAATAGGTAATACTGTATTATACTGCAGAGCTATAAATATAAAAGCACTTTCATTAATCTGTTAGACTGGAAAATTAAATTCCCATTATTAAAGCCCTTCAAAATTTGTTTATTTATAAAAAAAATATATAATAAATAATTAATAACAAAAAATACATTCTTTTCCACACCACTTTTGAAATAGAATGCAAGGCGCGTTTTTTTTCTGGGTATCCCCAGTAATCCTAATCCATGTTTTCGATCTTAGGAAAAGCTTTTTAACATTAATCTATCATTTTTTGCACCTGGGGCTACGCGCCTTATGTTTCCTTACCTTCCTCCTCGCCTTCGTCGGGTTCCACTACCACCTCCATCAACACATTATCTTCGTCAGATGCTTCCTCTATATCTGTTGGCTCTATGTCTGTTGGCAAAACCTCTTCAGGCTCAAGGTCACTGCAGTCTTCGATGTTTTGCAACTCTGTTGACGGGTTCAGGCATGCCTGTCCGTGACCCTGACCACAAACTTTGGAGCATGGCAGCCCGACTTTTCTACACCCGCACTGCGCACCACTATACCTTTTTACAATTACAAAATATTGTATTTAATACTTCATGTGGAAATGTGGAGCCGGTGGCAGTAGTGTTGTTTTCGGCTGTAATATGTCGTTTTTTAAATCCCAACCTCATTCTTCGGGTTGTAGATTTTTCCCTAGCCAAATCTGTACTTGGTAGTAGTCCCGATAAATATGCTGTCGAGCTGCTTCACTGGTAGGTGGAAGAGTTGACAATTAAACAGGTCTATTAAGTCATGTAGCCTTAATGAATTGGGTGTATCTAAATTTGTCAAGGTTCACTTCATCTTTTGGAGCACCATACATAGCTAACAGAAAACGCTTTCCGTTCTGAAATACTGTATCTGGCGGGCAATTTTCTGCATGAAATATTTGAGCCGAGTGAGTCAAATCGGGATGTTTCTCAAACATTGTCATAACCTGAAGTTTTCCTTTGTTGAATAGTGCGGATGTAGTGTCGCATCCAGTGAGGGCATGCAAAACCAAAATATGTTCTTTGCAAAGACGATATTTGCCGAGACTTTTAGACGAATAAATTCGTGTTGATGTAGTCCCTTTGCCAATTTTCTTTAAAAAAATTTGTCGGTGATGTGACTGAGTTCGTCCTATTAAGAGAACAAGCAAATCAATGTCTTCTTCAATGATGACGGCGGCGGCGGTTCTTTCTTTTTCCGATATTTCCATGGCTGTTTCGATGATTAGAACATCTGCATCATCCTTGGCTTGTTTTGTAGCGATGTTGGCAGCTTGTAGTTGTTCAATAAGCATTTCAATAAAATTAATTTTGTTGAATCGGTTTGTTAATAACTTTTCTTGGGTGACTGGCACAATCATTGTTGCATCAAAGCGAACTTCATAAGATGTTGACAGTGCAGTGCTTCGTCTTAATTGCTCCATGGCTTTTATATTTCTATAGTTGTCTGAGTATCCGTCAAATATAACAATTATATTAGAACCAAAATGCCTTTGCAAATATGTAACATATCTATCCAGAGTGTCGGAGAAAGTATCATTTTTGTTCCATACGACACGATGTAGCAAATATCCACCATCGATGACGTAGGTTACATTATCTTCATTGAGTTCAATATTGACAGGCTCCATCATATTATACAATTTTGATTTTGCGGTTTTTCGCATGCCCTCATCGTCAAATAGTGATGTTGGATATGGACTTAATTCATGCTCAAAATATTTTTGCAGATGATCGTATAATACAGTACTACCTATTACGCATGCGCGCTCCCGCTTTATCATGCTATATCTCGAAACGGTTGGTAGTACGAAAAAAATGTATATGAACAATTTTGTAGAGAATACTATTTTACGTAAGTTTTGTAATGGATTCTTACGACGTCAGATGCACTGGAAGCGAGATTTTCGCGAAAAAACGATTTTCATGACCTTTGACCTTCGATATCTCAAGACGCACAAGGGTAGGCATATGAGATTTTTTTGTGCTTCATTGGAATATCAAAACGAGGGTCTCTGCAAAAATTCAGCTTGTTCGACCTCATTCCGCAGATGGCCTCTTTTTTTACCTTATTTCCCTGGAATAATGTGGGAGTTATAATAGGGTGAACACAGTTATATTCTAAAATACTACGAACTAAACAATAATATAAACTTTTTATGGCTTTAGTATCATTAATATTATCGCAGTTTCTCCTAATAAAACCTAGCATTCTAAAGCCCTTCAAAATAATGTTATCAAGATGAGTGTTAAAATTCAATTCCTGGTCAAATGTAACACCCAGGTCATTAAAAGTAACAACTTCATCCAAGAAATGACCATTCAAAATATAACTAGACCGAATAGGAACTTTCCGACGGTGAAAACTTAGGAATTTACATTTTGTGGAATTTAGTCTCAAAAAGTTATCGCTACACCATGCGCTGAAGTTGTCAAGGTCAGACTGAATCATCTGACAGTCCTCCACCTTATCAACAACACGAAAGAACTTTAAATCGTCGGCATAGAGAAGACACTCGCAGTGTTCAAACGCGGACACAACATCGTTCACAAACAGTAAAAACAGAACTGGACCGAGATGAGAACCCTGAGGGACTCCAGATGGCACTCCAATCTCACGCGAGGTAACCCCGCACAATCTCACCCTCTGAGTTCGGTTGCTGAGATAGGATTTAATCCAGCGAAAGTAAGCGCCACACACTCCCAGAGCTTCAAGTTTGTTCAGGAGTAAATCATGGGATACACTGTCAAACGCTTTTGACATGTCGGTGTATATAACGTCGACTTGAAATCGCTTCTCAATATTTCCACTAAGATAGTCCTGGAATTCGGTCAAATTAGTGGTAGTTGACCTACTCTTGTAAAATCCATGTTGTTTAGAACTTATATAATGCTTGTAAGTGTTAAATATTTCATCTGTTATTATAGATTCGAATATCTTCGGAATGATTGAGAGCAGAGAAATGCCTCTATAGTTACCAATGTCATTCTTGGAGCCACTTTTGAAGATAGGAAAAAGAGTTGACTGCTTCCAAATAGTTGGGAACCAAGAATTATCAAACGACTCCCGAAAGATTATTTGAAGTGGCTTGGCCAATGCCGATGCACACTTCTTCAGAAAAAAGGGAGTAAGTCGATCAGGACCAGCATCCTTTCTGGCATCCAATGAATTCATCTTCTCCAGGATCTCTTCGACCGTGAAATTGTGCCCTGACAAAACACTATAAATATTCTCCGGAACATCAGGTATTGAGCTCCGGAGAAATCGGTGTAACATGACCCAAATGGTCAGCAAATGCATTGGTAATGTCTTGGGCTGTCCTTCTTGCATGACCCTGATATTCCAAATACTTAGGAATGCCACTATCCTTTCGTAAGCTGTTGATGTACGACCATATTAATGGATTCATAATAAAGAGTGCATTCGCGCGAATTGTAAATAAAGGCGGAGGATCTGCAATCATTACTGAGCCCACCATGGACATTTCCGAAGTAGAATCATTAGTTGGCTTGAGCGTGAAAAATAACATTGAAATTAGTGGTATTTTCATGAGTAACATTAATATAAACTTAACAATATATAGGCCACCACAAGGAATCTTTCAACATTTTTTGAACACCATTGAGGAAACTGTTTCTAGGTTTGAAATAAATAAAAGAGTTGTAATTTTGGGAGATTTCAATGTCCACTTTGGCACTAATCAAAGAGTGTGCACTTTTTTGTGACTGCCTTCGGAGCAATGGCTACAGGCAGCTGGTTGATGGGGTCACGAGGCAGGGTGCATGCCTTGATAATGCTTTTATAAATTTTGTTCCATCTTTTCTATCAGTAACATTGCGAGATGCTTGCATTTCGGATCATATTGGCCAGTATGTTGAATTGGTTGTTGAACATCAGAGTGTGAGGGGCTTGCAGCGGGAAAGGAGCTCCCCGCAGGAATTTAACGACTATTTTGCCACAGCTGCAGACAGATTAGTGAGTGATGTGGGAGTTACCGACACCGACCCCATTCACTATGTCACTGATCATAGACTGTCCTGACCGAAATTCATATCTGCTGAGGTATCTTTCGTCGAAGTAAGGGACATTATTAGTAATTTGAAGAATAATATATATATATATATACCACTGGCTAAATTAATACATAAACTTATGTTTTAAGGGAAAAAAAATCCACAGTACTTAGAAAGGCAAGGGTGGTTCCAATATATAAAAAATGTCGAACTACCGACCAATATCTCTTCTGCCTGTGTTCTCTAAGATCATAGCAAAGTGTATGGCAAACAGGATAGCAGAATTTGTCGAGGATAATGATCTCTCCTCCAACAATCAATTTGGTTTTAGGAAGAGTAAAGGCACATTTTTGGGTGTTCTAAATCTCATTTCCTGCATGCGCTAATCAGTTGAGGGACAAAAATACAATTCCACAAGCTTTTGTGACCTTAGTAAAGCTTTCGATTGTGTCACGCCTGATATTCTTCTGCGTAAGCTCCATGAAATAGCAGTGAGCTATGGAAATCTTACCTGGAGCATAGAACTCAAGTTGTGGGTGTGGGTGGTGTTTCGTCTGGGGAGAGGGAGGTGGAATTGGGGATGCCACAGGGTTCAACCCTGGGACCATTATTATTTCTTAGATACAGTGTGTCCAAAAAAGTATGCAACATATGGGAAACTTCTTTATTATTGGATTCTCAGAAAATGTTATTCTTCATAAAAGTTGGTGCTTGCCCTAAACCAATAAACGAGTATTTCAAATTTTACGTACTGCTTTTAGTGCGGACGCAAATGTCATTTTTACGAAATCGCGTCAAGAGTAAAGTACGTTAATTTATAAAGATACAGCAAAATCTTATAAGGAAAAGTTCTTCCAAATTAAAAAAGTAATCTAAATATGAAATTTGAGTTAAGTACATCAATTTTTAATTTCCCTTTTTTTTCTAGATTTTTTCTCAAACGTTACGCCATCGGTGAATGCTTTGTTCTTTTGTTATTGGTATACTTGCCAAGCAACTTCAAAATTTATTTAACGTAGACATTAGTTACACAGTTGCATAATGTTTCAGTTTTTACAGAGATAAAATCCAGTTTAGGTATCAGTGTGTTGCAAACACATTTAATCAATGTTGGTCCAAAATAATTGTCCAAAATAATTATTACAAAATACAATTATTGGAATGACTAACTCAATAATAATTAATTTCATATGTCAGAGCGAAGTAAAATTATTGCTATTTATTTGTTTTTATTCCAAATGCATGGCCTACTCTTCAAGACCAAATATTTTATATGGCTTTTTAGGATACTTGGGCATATTTTACTCATCGGGTGCAAATGATAAATAAATTATTAGTTGTTTTACATGAAATGAAAAGAGTTGGGTCTATTCATGATTTTGAGTGGAAAAAATGTTGAATCAAAAGTGTTTAAATGTGTTTGCAACACACTGATACCTAAACTGGCTATTATCTCTGGAAAAACTGCAACATTATGCAACTATGTAACTAATTTCTATCTTAAATAAATTTTGAAGTTACTTGGCAAGTATACTAATAACAAAAGAACAAAACATTCTCCAGTGGCGTGACGTTTACGAAACAATCGAGAAAAAAATGACAAATTAAAAGTTGATGTACTTAACTCGAATTTCATATTTAGATTACTTTTTTAATTTGGAAGAACTTTTCCTTATAAGATTTTGCTGTATCTTTATAAATTAAGGTACTTTACTCTTGACGCGATTTCGGAAAAATGACATTTGCGCCCGCACTAAAATCAGTACGAAAAATTTGAAATACTCATTTACTGTTTTAGGGCAAGCACCAACTTTTATCAAGAATAAAATTTTCTGAGAAACCAATAATAAAAAAGTTTCCCTTATGTTGCATACTTTTTTGGACACACTGTATATTAATGATTTACCATCAATTGATACCACTGCCACAATTACTCTCTTTGCAGACGACACTTCACTTTCCTGTAATGGGAGTACCCTGGAGCAAGCATTGGGGGCTCTGGGCGTGGTACAGTCGAGGGCAGAAGATCGGTTCAAGGCAAACAAAGTACTGCTCAATTAAGATAAAACTCAAAAAATGATTTTTAACACTAAATGAGATGCCTGAATCGTGTAACGCTAAAGAACAAATTAAATTTCTAGGCATCCTGATAAGACAGCAAACTCAAATTTGTTGCTCACATTGACTATGTTTCGGGAAGAGTGGGGAGAGGTGCTTTTGCCCTTCGAGGATTGAGCTCATGTGTCTCGACACAGGTCTTAAGAACTGCATATTTTGCACTTGTTCACTCCGTTCTTTCATATGGAATTACTGCATGGGGGTCACTCACCACATACGACAAGAGTATTTGCCCTTCAAAGAAGAGCAGTTAGAATAATTGTATCGGAACTTAAGTATGAGGATGACTGCAGATATGACTTTCGCTCTCATGGCATTCTTACAAAAAGAAAGCTAAGAGTCATGCACGCAAATGTCAGATAATTGCGAAACAAAATTGGTGAACTAGAGGCATTTATAGCGGACAAGAATGTTGACATACTCTGTTTGACTGAGCATTGGTTAACTGTAGATGAAATTGCGACTGTACAGATTCCTGGATACAAATTGGCGAACTCTTCTACTAGACAGCACTCCAATGGAGGTGGAACGGTTATCTTTGTAAGGAAAGATTTCAATTTTAATGTGTTGGATGTATGTGTAAATTTTAATATTGAAAAATGTATAGAGCTTTCTTGCATATATATTAAAGACCTAGACCTCAATTTTTTTAACTGTATATCGCTGCCCATCTGGCCAGTTTGACACATTTTTAGATTCCTTAGAGCAGATACTAACTCTTATGGGTACGAATAGGAAAACTATTGTAGCCGGTGACTTTAATATAAATTTTCTTAATACAAATGGCAATGTTCTGCAATTATGTGATCTATTAACAAGCTTTAACTTAAAACAGGTAATCCGTGAAGCCACAAGAGGGAAAAACTGTCTTGATAACATTTTTCTTGACCATAACATAGAGGTCTCCTCGGCCACAGTTCTTGACCTAGGTTTCTCCGACCACCTGGCACAGCTGGTTGATTCTGTGATTCCAATAAAAAGCAAAATTATTACTAAAACCAAAGTGACTTTCCGACCCACCACTGAGAGAGGTAAGCTGCAGTTTTAAAAGAGGATGAGTGAGATGGAGTGGAACTTTGTGAGTGATCGTAGTATGAATGTAGATGAAAAATTTTCTAGGTTTGTTGGCATCATGGAAAATGCATTTTTGGAATCTTTTCCAGAAAAAAAACATATAACGTAAGATCAGATAAACCACAAAAAATCAATTGGTTTAGTGATGAATTAAAAATCATGCGTGAACAGCTAAGCTTTTTACATAAATTAAGCCGACAATATCAAAACACTGACATTTCTAGGATGTATTAGGAACTACAACGCAGATACAAGGCAGAAACACGCAAAGCTAAAGTTAGGTCCAACAACAACTTAATTCGGACATCTATCAATCCGCCACGAGCCATGTGGGAGGGGGGTCTCTGGAAGTATCAATCGTCCTGAGAATCATACAGTCACACCAGATAGTTTTAACCAGTATTTCGTAGAGATTGCCGGCACTTTAGTCAGGGACATACCATTTGTAGAGTTGTCTTTACCTAATACAGTCAACCACAGCTCGACAATAAATAAATTTACCTTTGCTCCGGTTTCTATAAATCAGGTCCGGGATATCGTAGATAACCTCAAAGATAAAAATAGTCGCGATATTTTTGGTTTCAACGTAAAAATAATAAAATCTATTAAAAACATAATTATAGGTCCTCTTACTAGATTGATTAACCTGTGCTTTAGTGAGAATATCTTTCCGTCAATACTTAAAAAGGCTATTGTAGCGCCCATCTTTAAAAAGGGCGATCCTCGGCTTCCTGACAGCTACAGGCCAATCTCATTACTTCCAATTGTATCAAAGGTGGTGGAAAGGTGTATGGTTCTTCAGGTTGTAAGTTACTTTGAGGAAAGGGAATACTTTTCTGAATGTCAATTTGGCTTCAGAAGGGGTAAAAACACTGTATTAGCTATTTTGGACCTTGTCTCACACATCATTGATTCCTTTCACAGATGCGAGTTCAATACTGTCCCGTTGTGCGATCTCAGCAAGGCCTTCGACTGTGTTGACCACGGCATCCTCCTGAAGAAACTTGAGAATTACAACTTTAGTCCTGAGAGTGTCAATCTAATGCAGTCTTACCTGTCAAACAGGAGACAAAGGGTGAGGGTATCTGGGGTGGTGTCAGCAGAGAGAGTGACTAACATTGGGGTACCTCAGGGCTCTGTCCTGGGACCCATACTCTTTCTGATATATGTCAATGATTTGCCGGCCATAGAAGACAGTGCCAGGTACACGCTCTTTGCTGACGACGCCACGGTGTCTTTCTCTTCAATTACTCTTGAGGGGGCACTGGAGGGTGCCTTGGGCGCACGGGAGAGGGCTGAGGAGTGGCTCAGGATGAATAAATTGCTTCTGAATGCAAATAAAACACAGCAGGTCGTGTTTTCATTGAGGGATGTTGGGGATGTGGGCGGGGATGTTGAGGAGGTTGGGTTTCTTGGTGTCCGGATGGACCTGAAACTGCAGTGGGGACCGCACATTGATAGTTTGTGCACTAGGCTGAGTAGAGCATTATTTGCACTGCGAAATCTGGTAGATTGTGTATCACGGGATGTCATGAAGGTCGCATATTTTTCCTTATCCACTCTCATCTTTCATATGCAATAAATACTTGCTTGGGGCCATTCTGCGGAGACATACCGACCATTCAGACTGCAGAGGCGCGCAGTGAGAATTTTGTTTGGGCTAGGTTACCGGGACGATTGCAGACAAGCGTTTAGGGACCTTAGGATTCTTACCTTGCCGTCCCAATTTATCTTGGATGTTGTTCGTTACATAAAGACCAATCTGAACAGCTTCCCTTCCCACGAGCTTGTACATTACTACAATACCAGACACAAGGGTGACATTATTCCAGCATACTGGAGGCTAAAAAGGTGTCAGACTGGCACATGTTACTGGGCAAGTAAGTTCTATAATTTGCTTCCTGAAAGCGTCAAGGGACTTGATTTTGAATTTTAAACATAGAGTTAAGGAAATTTTAATCGGGAATGTATTCTATATTGTTAATGAGTATATGTCCCATAGTTTTAGAAATAATGACATCTGAGATGAGTGCGGTAGTATTATAGCATTTTGTCATGTGCATTATATTGTATTTTATAGTATTTTATAAACGTTTAATAGGTATACTGCCTTATAATGATTTTATATTAATTAATTAATCATTTGGATTTTTATATCTTGACGTGTGTAAGCATTTTTATTGTACTAACATGAATAAAGAATTTGAATTTGAATTTTCCCTCTGTCTACATCCACGAAAACCTGCTGCATGTCAGGTCGCACTTGGACCAATATAAATCACGTATGGACATACACAACCATGATACAAGGATGTTGTGATCTGGATGTGACATTTCGCAGTTTAAAGCGGTGCCAGGGTGGTCCGGGTTTCTTGGGAATAAAATTCTTTACTACGCTTACGGAGACTATCGGGAGTCTAAAATTTTAAGGAACGAGTAAAAAGATTTCTCTTAGATAGGGCTTTTTATTCAGTAGAAGAGTTTTTAAACTGTGATAGGAATATCTTAGCAAATATGTAATGTCTGGGTTTGTCTTAGCAAAAGTAATTAATCAATGTAATGTGTTCTAATGTAAAATTAAGTGTAGCTTTTAAAAAATTCAACCTTTTATCGCATCGACCAGTATTTAAATTTTTAATTCTTATATACCTGTTGACTTGTGTGATACTTTTTTGTAATTGACATCAATAAAATATTTGTATTCATATTTGTACAGTAAAGTTGTTTTTAGGGGAAATAAATGGAAAATTTATAACCTACAAAGGATGATAAGCAGCAAATTGCAGCAAAAAAATGACAGTCGAACACACTGCATCGACGTCAAAAAATCGGCATGTCTTGAAAAGCGTGTAGTTAGTAATGTAGGCCACGAGAAAAAAATAAGAGGTAGACAATTCGCATCGCAGTTCAAATGCACCAATTTCAAATGTCATTGATGCCGAAATATAAAAACGTTGTGAGCGTATGAACAATAAAGAATAAATGACAGCAATATTTTAGAAAAGGAAGCCAAAAGACCAAGTATGTAAGCTTTATAAGCTTTTCTTACCAAAACTTTAAATAAAAACTTCTTAATCCTCAGCTATTTCTTAAAATACGCATACCAAATAAGTTAGCAAACAAATCTATTAATAGAACGTGCAAATCTATTACTCCGGCTAGCTGAAAACTTTCTACAAACTAGTTGAGAATGAATCGTTTAAATATGTAAATAGTTTTGAATACAGTATTGATGAAAATTTACTTCTTGTAGAAAGAATTTCAGTAAACATAGTGAGCACTTTTCCATGTTTATAAACTGATTTTCCTATGTTTGCCAGGCATAAGAAAAATTATAAAATGTAACTCAAGCGGGCTTACCTTCTAATATCGCCAATAAGTCGGAGTTATTATCAATAGCATCTTTTGCCTTTTCTTTTAAGTGTCCTTCATTAGCATTATCAACGCGATCCATTTGATTATCCTAAAATCAGACAGAATTTTTACCACATCCCAGCATCAAAAGCTGTTTAAAAATAATTAAACACAATTTTCAACAATTATTGCAACAATTTTTAATTACTAATGACCACTTTACACGGGGCAATAGCAAGCAATGCAATGCTGTGAAATAAAAATTGCACGATGCATTTCACTCTCATTTTTCGTTAGACAATTTTTTCAAATTTGCATCATTATCACCAACGATAATTTTAATTAAAATATTTTGTTTTGGTGTTGGTGTTGGCAAGGTATTTGATCTTAACCTTATTAAAACTATTAACAAACAATCATGAATATACGATAAAAAGTATCTTAATACTCAAAATATAAGAATTCAAAGTTTTATTGAAAGAAAGTAAGGAAAGACGCGGTTGAAGATGGTGCATTCGCTCTTTTTTGAGGAAAAAAAACTTAAAAGAAAATTTCAGTCTGGTAAATCCAAGATTTTGAAGAAAATTTGGAAAGTATGGAAAATGTTCTTCGAATAGATGCTAAATTTAATAAACTACTGAAATAAAGTGAAGTCTAAGTATGACTACAAACATGAAATATGGGAGAAACATTATCAGCTAAGCATAGATTAATAATTACACTAACATTCCTAGCTTATGGCAATAGTTTTAGAAGCCTCCAATATAACTTCCAAGTTGCAGAATCAACAATATCACTAATCAATAAGTATGCTCAACATCATATCTTCACAAATTTGGTTATGTTTATGAGGAGGCAAAATGCAAACCGTTACCAAAAGTCGGCAAAAAACGTAAATTTAGAACCGTGCCAAGCAACAGGAATTGTATCAGCTGTTTACAAATATGGACCAGTACGCATGCGTATATTAAAATTGCAGCAGCTTGTTGCTTCGTGTAAAGTGACTGTTGGGCAACACCCCAACATGTGTATTAACTTAACGTTTTTCACCGTATAGTTTGGTGATAACACCCTGTATGTCCGTAGAATGATTGAGTCATAATTCAAACCCAACTATATTTATTTAACCTCAGGTAAACAGCAAATGTGTGCATGTAAAGCGTTGAAGTTCATTTACTCCTTAGTTCGAACCTGGATTGTCGGTATAATAGATTCCGTTATGTGCAACAATCTCTAAAAAGCAAGTTGACACTACATCAAGGAAATCCTTCTTAATCGTTCTAAATTTAATATATATCTTTGTCTCCGTCAATGTTGTTTAACAATATGTCAAATAAAGAAAGAACATGTTCTACCCTCTGAAATGCATCCACCCCCGCGCCGCACACAGGCGAATTTGAACAAAATGTTGGCCAATAATATTAAATTGTTTATTTGAAATTAAAATAACTTAAAGTGAAAGAATATGGAAATATTTAACAAAAATTAAGTTTTTAAACATTTTCTACTCCCTTCCCCCCACCCCCCCCCCCCCCCACCCTCCTCTATTGCATATTGACCAAAATTGATTCGAAGCAAACAGGCAACAAAAAAAATCATTCATTGAAATTTAAAATTTGGAGCATAATTTTTATTATAATACAAAACCATTTAAATATTTATACATTATTTATATACAGGGTGATTCACAGTAGATGGAACCTAAGAAGTATCTGCAGAACCACTTGTTTAAACTATTTGAAATTTGGATCTACCCAAAGCATCTTTTAAAAATATTTTCAAAATCGCAGTGTTGCCAGATCTATCCCAACCCTATTGCAACTTTGTTATTTTAAATAGAATACCCTTTATATTATTTTGTTTTTAGATTCCCCGCAAAATTCTTAATAATTTCATTTATCACAAGATACACTTAGCTTCAATGATTTTTGAGATACAAACAATTGAAAATCGACATTCTCCAACTTTGAAGTGCTGTAAAATCTAAACGATTTTGATCCCAAACAGTAAACCATAAAAAATTCAGATAAAAAAGTCGCCCAAATCAAAACCGCTTAGATTTTACAGTCCTTCAATGTTGGAAAATGCCGATTTTCAATTGTTTATATGTCCAAAACAATTGAAGATAAGTGTATCTTGTGATATATCAAATTTTTGAGAATTTTGCGGATAATCTAAAAACAATGTAATATAAAAGGTGCTCTATTTAAAATCACAAAGTTGCAATAGATTTCTAAAAGATGCATTAGGGTGTCCCATAGCCACATGACAAATTTCAAAAAGTTTAAATAAGCCGTCCGCGTTCTCCAGATACTTCTAAGGTGCCATCTACCGTGAATCACCTTGTATATTATTAGATTCATAATAATTATAATTTACAACGTAACTAAGTCTAGTCATCCTCATCCACAATACTTTCTAGATCATTATCACGTTCACTCCTTTTTTGAATATTACTGGTTCGTCAAAAAATGTCAAACTTCCGGAGGATATTTCTTGAGTTTTTTGGAACATAATTTTCTCATGCCAGAGATTAAAGTATTAGATGAGACCAAAAGGTTGTGGAATAGATCCTCCATATTTTGCTTCCTAGAAAATTTTCTAGAATATTGTCTGTATATTTTTACATCCTTGTTTCGTGATATCTGGGCTTCCTGATGCTTCCTCACCAAGTTGCCCAATTGAAACCATGAAATAATATATAATTTCGGAGCTGTGGATAAAGATTTTATGCACGGATGTTGGCATATTGTACCATGGATACAGTTTAACAAATCTTTTTGCTGTATTATGACAGTAATCCCGAAAACTATCAATTCTTAGGTATGTGATAACCACTGGAAATTGTTAACAATATTATTCTAAATCCTAATTTCCCAAGCTTTGGAAGGATTTCTCAAGAAATTTATTTAGGCCCTTGTGGGAGTTCACCGACAAATCAATCGCTTTCATGGAAGATGAAACTTTTAACCATGTAACAAGCTGGTTTCATTTAAATAAAGCAAATATCGCTGTATATCCTGAAACTTTTTTTTTTTGTTCATAACTCTTATTTAGCCATATTTAGTAGATTAAACATTACAGTAGTAGCAAAGTTTAATACAAGGCTTTCCCATATAATATAAGCCAATCACTTAAGTTCGTAAAAGGGCCCATTTTAATATAGGTTCGATTTGAAATAGTTTACTTTAAATTATTTAAATTTTAGAAATGATTAGAGCATGAAAATACCTTTAAAATTACGTATTTGCTCGATACTATTTTTTATTAAAAAAAAAAAGAAAATGGCGCCATCATTTTAAACTATTTTTACCAAAATCTTCTCACAAGCTCTAATGTGTCTGCCAAATTTATAGTAAATCCTAATAATACTTCTTAAATTATGAGGGACAAAATAAACGTTATCCGACCATTTTAATAAAGCCCTTCATTTTGAAATTCTTTTTTTTTTTAATTTAGGCATTGATTGTAAGCATTAAGATATCTTATAAAATGAGGTATTACTCGACCCCCTTTCAACTAGAAAAGTAATTAAAAATGACAACAATCCGCCATTTTGAATAATTTATGTCTGCAATCTTTGATTTTAAAATGATGGATAAACTTTTTTAAAGCTTAATTTGTTGCCTATCAAACGGTTTTTTATTTATAAAAATCGGTTTAATATCGTTAAGGATATTAAAACATTTATTTTGTGTTTTACCCGATATGATTATTATACGTGAAATATACTTTTTCACCAAAGAAAAAAAAAGTAGATATTTTTATCAATTATGTGAATATCAAAATATTAAGAAAATCAGCATTAAAAAAGTTCCGTAGATATTTTAATTCAATGAACATTTTAAGATTCTACTTATCACCGACACCGGTTGTTCAAAATTTTCATAATAACTTAGCAGAAAATGAACACAAAAATCACCAATCTTTTAATACGCTTTATTAGAATTGACATAATTCTCACGGAACGTTAATTTTGCAACTAAAATATTTGGCAGAGCGTCGATAATATAAATACAAGGGTGATGGATTATAATACCCAGGTAACTAGATAATAAAATTTTATATGGGTAAGCCCATAATTTTGTTGAGATTTTCACTTATTGACCACCTTTTCCCCAAAATTCGCCTGTGTACGCCGGTAGAAAAAAAAGAGATTTTAGTGCCTTACAAACACTCAACCCTGATGCATCGACGCAGTCATCGCTCTGCATGAATTGGGCGCAAAGTTCGTCTACACAGTCGCGGCTCTGGCTGACGCCAAGATATTTAGTAGTTTTCTTCTTTGGTTGCCCAATTATTTAGAAAATATTTGCTGTACAACGTTCTATTTGTCCAAGCTTTGATAAAAAAAACACTTTTTGGGCATTTTAACGCATTCTCTTGAGACAATACAGCTCGGAGCGTCTCTCATGTTGAAGATAAAAGGTAAAATGGCGGATGGAAGTTGGTAGTAGACAAATCGATTGCAGTACTCGAGATTCGAATCAACTGTTCGAAGTTTTATCTATATTCCTGGTAAAGTTAAATTGAGAGAATCGAAGAAGACGGAAAGTACAAGGTATGTTTCAATTCACACCCTATGAATAAAACTCCCACCACCCTATTTTAATACAGTCCACTAATTAAAGTGGTTAATTATAAAGTTAATTACCACCCCCACCTTTGTGGTCATAAATGATTTAAGAAATAATTGTTTATACCGACCAGGGACCATTATAGAAATAACTTACTTTTGTTTGCAAGTCAGTACAAGTTGAAAAAGTGGACGCTTTTTAAAGAAAATATGCTAATCGAAATAGCCACAATTTAGAATACGATCATTTTTTTTCCATTATTTCCGATAAAATTAGACTCTCGGACATGTAACTAATTTTATTATTATTATATATTATTTTATTTAATAATGTAAGTCAAATTCTTAAAGAATTTTAATACAAAATCTTATTAAACATAAAGCAAGAAGTCTAGGTAACAACAAATAAATAAAACCGAACAAGTATATGTAACTTGCCATACTTATTCATTCAAGTTATAACATTATAAGTAAAAATAACTAAAAACTGAATTACGCTGCACAGTAGAGTATAAGACATATTTAGGAACTAGAATAAATTATATTACTAGAGAAGAATGGTGCTCATTGCTTTTCGTTAGGAACTAATTTCACTAACGAATTTAAATGACCGACGATATGTAGTGACAACCTCACTAGATTAGGTTAACTATTAAATGTCTCTCATTAGAACCGTAATAAATGTCTCTCTGTAGAATCGTAATAAAATATGTCTATCCGTAGAACCAAACGAGGAATTTTTTCCTATGGCGGAAAGTTGCACCGGAAGATTGTTGGAACACCCAGAGGAAAGTTGCACTGGATGACCGGAACTTGTTTTCTGAGGAAAGTTGCACTGGAGCTGTTATTTTTATCCTGATAATTTACCAAACAGTTTGTAAATTAAACATAATAACTGATACAACTATTCCCAAGTTCATGTTCAAACTTTCCACTGTATGTTTTTATATAACAAACACCAAGTTGACAATATCTGGTTAACCACCATCATCGTAATCAAAAATTCTAATAATAAACTATGGCAGTTTTAAAATAAATACTAACACAATTTACCTGAATAAATTCAACATCATCTCTATCCCTCTTTGTGGAAACTTTGGAAGATTTTGAAATGGAATTATCACCAGATTCGGGTGCAATTTTTTGCGCTAACCTTGACGTAAGTTGACGAGCAAATGAAATTTCTGAAAATATGAAAAATGACATTCATAAACACTATTAAAACACAACTTAATTGTAAAAATATCGCAAAGAAAATTTTGTGCCGTGTAATGTTGGGAGTGACAAAGTTTTCTAACTGTTAAAAATCACTTTCTGTCATTTTTCAAGCCACCCCTAATACGTGTGCATTTTTCCAAGAAAACATGATATCTCATTTATGTAGATGCAGCCTTTCATAAAAATGGAAAGGTAGTTACAGAAATTTCAAATAACTATATCAGATGTTAATTGTAAGATCAAAACAATGATGTATCTAACTTGGGGCTTGGAACCTTCGGCAAAATGTACTAAAATACACTCTTATCTACAATACGGAAGAATTTCTTGGCTTGATGCGCGTTTCTCTAACCATGTTAGCATCATCAGGTTATAATTAAAACCAAAACATATAACCTACTGATACAGGTGGGAATTCTCCTTTTTATAAAGGCATTTTTAGGAAGGAACATCGTTTGGTTAATCATCTCTATTATCTTTTTCTCGGTAAGTTCGAACCTGTCTAGTATTCTGGCAGCAGTATTTGAATTCACATTTAAGGAAACGGACAACGATATGCGGTACATGGAATGTACAGGGCCTCTCCAATAAAATAAACTTTGCCAACGAATTGAAAAATCTCCAAGTAGACATCGCAGTTTTAACAGAGACGAAAAAGAAAGGAAAGGGATCGAAAAATTGGGGGAGTTACGACCACTTCTACAGCGGAGTACCCAAGGAAAGCAGAGCTAAACAAGTAGTATCCATAATAATCCACAGGAGAATGAGAAAGTATATCTCCACATGGGAACCGATTAATGAAAGGATGATAAAGATGAGTCTAAAAATATTAGGATATAATGTGACTATGCTGGGAATATACGCCATGACGAACTAGTCCACAATAAAGACTCATTTTATGAAAAACTAAATGAGGAAATAGGAAAAATAGGAACATCAAGAGAAATAATACTTCTTGGAGACCTGAATGGCAGAACAGGAAGAAAACAAAAGGACCTGGTAGTGGGAAAGTATGGAGAAGAAGTCGTCAACGATAATGGAAGACGGTTAATAGAAATATGCGAACAAAATCAGTTGACCGTTCTTAATGGGCATTTTCAACACCGCGAGATCCATAAATACACATGGACACAGCCAACAAGGAGTCTAAAAAGCGTTATTGACTACATAATAATTAAACAAAAATCCAAAGTTCCTAGATGTAAGAGTACAGAGGTGCCTCATGTGGAAGCGACCACTACCTTTTAAAAGGAAAAAATAGTGTCATCAATAAGAACTAAAGAAGAACCTGACAATACCAAAAAAAAAAGGATGAAATAACAAACGAAGACACCCCAAAGAGATTTAAAGTCAACAGCCTCGAACATGAAAGTACAAATAAAATACTATACCACTCTAGACTTGACAGCAAAATCCAGAATACAGAATTCACAAACATAGAAGAAGAATACGAATATATAAAAAGGGGCATACACTCAGCGGCAGAGGAAGCATTGGGTTTAGAAAAGAAAGCAGCACGAAATCAAGACGTACATTTCCTGTACGTAGATCTGAAAAAGGCCTACGACAGTATACCTTTAGTAAAACTTTGGGAGGCCCTTCAACATAGCAACATTAATTACGGAAATAATAAAAGCTGTGAAGTCTTTATACGCGGGCTCCACATCCAGAGTCAAAACCAACGAAGGATTAACAGCTGGATTCACAATAACCAAGGGTCTTAAACAGGGTTGCTGTATATCTCCGACACTATTCAAAATGTACTTGGAACACGCGCTAAGGACATGGAAACGGAAATGCAATGGCATGGGAATGCCAGTAGATGACGACACGACAGTATATACCCTCTCTTTCGCGGATGACCAAGTGGTTATTGCACAAGATATAGATGACATGGAATACATGAGCCGAAAGCTCATCGAGGAGTATGGAAAATGGGGTCTGGATGTCAACATTACAAAAACGGAGTATATGTGCATAGGAGGACAGCAAGAAGACCTACATATAGCAACGGGACAGATCATCAAACACTGCAATATATACAAATACCTAGGACTGAAAATATCTAAGGAAGGGACACTAGACGAGGCAATATCGGGCAGAAACGTACAGGGAAGAAGAGCTACTTCCATGCTGAATAGTATTCTATGGGACAAAACTATTACAAAAGAAAATAAAAAAAATATATATTTACAACTCCATCGTAAAAGGCATAATAACATATAGCTCGGAGGTATGGCCGATAAAAGAAAAACAAAAAGAAAACTAAAACCCACAGAAATGGACTTCTGGGGAAGAGCGGCAGGAAAATCCAGGAGAGATAGAATCCCAAATGAAGCCATTAGACAAGAAATGGGAATACAACACGACATTATTGATGGCATTATAACTAAACAGCTAATATGGTATGGGCACGTCCAAAGAACGCCAGAACACAGAATCCCAAAGCAAGTACTAAACTGGAACCCCCAAGGAAACCGAAAACGAGGCAGACCACGCAGAAGCTGGAGAGACGGAGTAGACAAGGAAATTCGAGAGACGGATCTGGAAGAAGGCCTGTGGATGAACAGAGAGGATTGGCAATTAGGAATCGGAAGACGTAAAGCGTAATAACCCGATATGTATATATATTTGAGGATTTTTAGTTGAATGTCAGTCGATAGTTTTTGACGTGATTGCAGATTTGTTTCTGTTTATTAATCCAGTAGGATGAGGAAAAACAGAAGAAAACGGTTGTTGTTGATTCTGTAAGGCTTTTGTTTTATTATTAGCCAAAGAAATTCCTTGGTTAAAATTATCCACCTCAATTTTCCTACAGGGTGTTTTGAAGTTACGACAAAAAACAACAGTTTGATTTACTCCTGTATAATATAGCCTAATAGAAAAATGTTACTTTATAAAGTGATTAAAGAAAAACACAATAAACGGATTTACAAACTGAAAATAAAATCATGAAAATCGGATAAAAAATAAAAAAGTTATAAAATATCAAACTTGGCCAAAATTTCAGGGTGGCGGAATTTTGTGCCGGCGAGTGTATTTCATGCACCTAGTTTTAGTATAAATTAACTTGTTGGCGGGAAATTTATTTAGTACCCACCTGGAGACGACTAGCCAGTTGAAACGTAGTGACTTCTCACTTAAATAAAGACAATGGCAGTCCATATATACAGTGCGTACCGCTTTTCATAAATCCACCCTAATATTCAGTTATTAATAATGCGATTTTCTTCAAATTTGGGAGGTAATTGTATGTTGGAAAAATGAATTATTCGGCACGGTAAAAAAATATATTTTTCATTGGCGTGCGGAGTTAGGTGGCAAAAGGTGGTCGATTTTTCGGCAAAAGGATATTAGAGCTTATTTTAGGTAATTTTTTCTATCATATTTAGATTCAGCATCTCCAAAAACCCCTTAATCCATATTTTCAAAATCTATAAAAACTGATCATGGCAGAAATGAAAAATTAATTAATTTATTGAAACGCTTTTTAATTTTTCAAAACTTCTTTACTTAATTGGGATGACAAACCTAAAAATTAATTTATTGAAACACTTTTTAATTTTTCAAAACTTCTTTATTTAATTGCGATGACAAACCTAAAAATTACTATTTGTTCTTTATAATTTTTAGGTTTGTCATCGCAATTAAATAAAGAAGTTTTGAAGAATTAAAAAGCGTTTCAATAAATTAATTAATTTTTAATTTGTTATAATAAACTTTTATAGATTTTGAAAATATGGATGAAGAGGTTTTTGGAGATGCTGAATCTAAATATGATAAAAAAATTATCTAAAATAAGCCAAAATATCATTTTGCCGAAAATTCGACCACCAATGAAAAATAAAAAAATTTTACTTTGCAAATATTTCATTTTTCCAACATACAATTGCCACCCAAATTTGAAGAAAATCGCATTATTAATAACTGAGATATTAGGGTGGATTTATGAAAAGCGGGACACACTGTATAATGTTGGATTTGAAAAAATCGAGAAGATCATGGATTCGGATTTTGATCCACCCTTTTTGCTAGTAATAATGACTTTCTGACAACTTGCGGTCGATGCAAATAAATTAAGGTATGTCACAAAAATAATCAAGTTAATATCTATATTTGAGAAAAAATGTGATAAACACATGACCACATTAATATAAGCCGGCTGATATCTTTCGTATTATAACATATAAAAACTTTTATATCGGCAAGCTCGGAAAAATGAATTAGATCCAAATTTTAAGAAATATGTTTGTTCTGGGCCGAATTTATGGAACATCCTATATAAAGTCTATTCAGAGATATACCGTTGACCGCAATTTGCATTTTAAGACATTTTACAATACTTTTTAAACTTTTTCTACCTGATGGTTAATAATTTGGGAGTATGAAATAAGGGTGTTAGGGCCGGAATAATAAATATTTCGCTATTTATTATGTGCATTTTATTCGAAAAGTATTTATATTATATATTACAAAATTTTTATTCTAGACCTAGTTCGGTTTCACTGTCACTATCCTCACATACATTTATAATTAGAGGTTATATCATGTGTATAAGTAATATATGTATTCTCAATTTTCCAATTCTCGCTTGGTATTTCGGAAATAATTGTTTTCAATAATTCAATAACATTTGCACTAAGTGTTGGTGTAGTATTTAGAGCTCTTGTTCGTGTTTTTATTTGTGTTTTGTGTTTGTGTTTATATTGTGTTCTATCGCGTTAAAGATGCAATAATATGGTGGTAGTCGTAAAACATTGTGACTACATTCTTTCGCTATGTTATCGCACACATATTCTTTTTTAAAGTTGAATGCTTTTAAAACTTCCAGCAAATCATTCTTTGTATAATAATCTTCGAAATAGATGTCGTTTTGTAACATAAATGTTTGTATTTGTGACTTGGTATTTGCACCGTTCGGTATTTTCTTCAGTTGTCGGCTGTGATAACTTGCGTTGTCCATAACGATAAGACTGTTTTTTGGAATGTTTGGCAAAAGATAATTTTTAATCCAGTTCTCAAAAAGTTCAGCATCTGTGTCTTGATGGTAGTATAGAATAGAATCTTTAATACTTTTGGTCGATAGCAAAAACAATTAGGAATCCATCCATTTTCCCATCCAGCATTTATTCTTTGTTCACCTCATTATTGCCAGGTAAAAATTTTAAGGTCGACCCTGCATATCAACGTCCCAAATTATTGACCATCAGGTAGAAAAAGTTTAAAAGGTATTGTAAAATGTCTTAAAATGCAAATTGCGGTCAACGGTATATCTCTGAATAGACTTTACTCCAGAACAATTTTAAATTGTTTTGTTGAACTTTGACACAATATTGCGGCACTCTATATCTAAAAAAACCCACATGGGATTATGACCCTTATTCAGAGGAAAAATCGGCCTGCGTTTCCAGAATCAAAAAATAAAACATTAATTATTACAGAATTATTATAGAACTCTGAGGATACTTTCAATAGAATTTTCAACTTTGGAAATTCAGTCAGAAGTTTGTACGGATTTTGTGCTATACAGACGTTTGACGTAATTAAGTTTTACGCTATTGTTTATTCCAGAAATGAATGCACAATATAGACTAAATCTGAAAATTAATTTACGGCTTTAAAGAACAGAAAAATCGGCTTGTTATAGAAAAAATATGCAAACAACTTGTGTATTTTTTTAAATCGATCATAAATCAAAGCTCATTACATATAACCACAACCCATATAATACCATATTAAAGAAAATTTATATTAAAACACAAAGCATTACCTTTTTTTTCTTCTTGCTTTTTCCGCCCTCTTTCCATAATTTCTTTTTCAATTTCTGCTTTTGAAACGATCTGACTAGTCAAGTTTCTATAAGGCACCTTTACGCCCAATCTAAAAACAAATTAATGATTACAGCTATCACCAAAGCATTCGGGAAATATTATCAAGTTCTTAAACAAACTTAAGTCTTTTTTCAATGAGATATTTAAGGAGATACATAAAGACAGCAACAATTACATAAAAATGTAAACAATATTTAAATATGCACTTTTCTATAAAGGAAAAAGAATTGCATAAAGTCCAAAGCTATTGAACTTAATATATCATATGGAGGGGAATCCAAAAAAAGTCGCCGTCATATTTAACTTTTTTTTCAAAATAATATAATAATAATAATAATATTATCAGTGATATTCAAAGAGATAATGAATATAGGCCGCAACACTTCTCCATTATCTACATCTAAAAAAATCTAAAGAAAATACAGATTTGTTTACTAAATATGAAGACGCCAACATGGTTCCCCTTCTTCTTTATCCTCTTCTAAAATAGTACGCCTATGTCACTACTTCACCACTTCACATTGTTCACAAAATCAGCGGTACTCCCTCTTGTCGCACACGCCGACAACGTCGCGTAGCCGGCACTCGGCTAGAGGGAACTAGCCGCCATGTTCATCAAAACAGAGTTTTTTTATGACAGTGGCACACACACTAAAGGGAGATCCTATGGCGCTCGATGAGCAGTGTGTGGGTGTGTGTGTGCGAAGATGTTGATTGATACGGTTCTCGAATAGTTGTAGGTTGTAATTAGGAGGAACAGATGTCCTGGGAGTGAGTTCCATGGTGATGAAGTACGCCAAACAAAGGAGTTCTTGTAAAGCGATGTTCTAGGTGTTTCCAGTTGTACAATGAACTAGTGCGCTCTGGGAACGTGAAAGTATCTGTAAAACAGGAACATCTCGGCCACATGTCTGCGGTGTTCCAGACTATCCAGATTCCGGGTCCACTCCAGGACGCCGATGACACGCACGGCTCTCTTCTGAATGGAATCCAGCAGCTTTAGGGTGTGCTTTGGTGAGGCACCCCAGACGTGTGAGCAATATTCTAAGCACGGTCTTATTTGCGTTTTGTAGAGCAAGAGCAACTGCTGCGGTGTATACAGTTTTTTGTTGCGAAATAGCGCACAAAGCTTCTGGGAGACTGATTTTGCGATGTTAGCAACGATCATCAGGACGTATTGCTGTTGACCGAGACACCCAGTAGTCCGATTGACGAGGTCGATCCTGCCATAATGATGTCAGGGCCCGGCGTATTGGCCCTCTTGGTAAACGTCGCTGCTTGGGTCTTTGCTGTATTGAACTGGACCAAATTTATGTCGTCTCAAGTTTGAACTTTCTCCAGATCTTGATTAATTGCTGTAATCTGCTCCTGTCTGCGGTGATAAGTCTCAGTCGCTGGTAAAGGTTTTTCTGATCTAAATTGGGAGACAAGGGTACTCTCATCTGCAAAACTGTAAACAGGGTTATTCGTTTCGGTCAGCAGGTCATTAATATAGATGATGAACAGAGTTGGTGAAAGTATTGCGCCCTGAGGCACGCCCGCGTTGATGGTGAATGTGTTTGAGATGTGTCCATCAACTGCGACGTGCAGGGATCGATTCTAAAGGAAACTGGCAAGCCATCTGCAGAGAGAGGCTGGCAGTCTGAAGGACGGCAGTTTGTTGAGCAATCCGTCATGCCAAACTCTGTCGAATGCCTTCGAAATATCGAACGCAATCGCTCAAAACTCTCCGTAGTTCTCAATTGCCCTACTCCATATATGAGTGGCATAGGCCAATATATCTCCTCTCAATCTCTCTTTGCGAAAGCCGTATTGATTATCGCTGCTTACTCTGTTGTTCTCGAGGTACTTGAGTAGTTGCAAATTGACTACACGTTTCATAACTTTGGAGATTATGGGAAGGAAGGCAATTGGGCGATAGTTTGAGGGCGTGGATTTCTTGCCTTTTTTGGAACAGGTTCCACTCGAGCGACTTTCCAAGATGGGTAAATCCCTTTTCGGTAAAACAAAGAAAAAAAGCTTGGAAAAAACGGGTGTTAGTTCGTTGGCGCAGTTCTTTAAAACGATGACAGGTATTTCGTCTGGTCCTGATACTTGACTTCTGCCAAGGTAGTATGAATTTTCTTTCATGATATTAATATTTAATCTGGAACTATTTTTCGACGCGTAGCAAACAATCGAGCGTGCTGATTTTCTATTGGGCGTAATCGCGTAGGTATAAACGCAATCGCTCTTTTATCTCACTGGCCGGCGGGATGGCGGGACTGTCATTCCGCCGTCCGTTTGTCAACATTTTCTATTCTGTGATTTCGCTTCGTTTCGTTTGTTTGTGTATTGCCAATTGCCTTTATTATGGAAATTAATTCAGGAGGACGTTTTCGCCCGCAATTTGGGTTAGTTTTTGTTGGTTGCGCCCCCGAAGCGAGCGCAGGGCCAGGCATAACGTGTTCAAATATTAGAAGACAAACTGTAAAGAGGGATCCGGTACGCTCGATACATATGTTTCAGGTTAAAAAAACACAGACAAAAATAATTTTTCCGCATTTTTTCCATTAGAATACCTAATTTCTTGTTATTTCCTAATAAAAATTGTTACTTTTGATAGCGCTATCGTTCACAGCACCCAAAAAATAAATTACATTTTTTCATAAAACAACAAATATTTTTAACAAAAATATAAAATGCGTGCAATATACTAATAATAAATACCATAACGAAGTTGCCAAGTGGCATATATGACTACATTTGTGATCACTTTTTTGAAGAATCGTGCGTCGATGGCCACTGACATGAATTAATAAAATTCGTCTTGAGACAATATTTCAAGATAATAATTCATCATGAAGTAACCCAAAAAACCCAGGCATTGGGTCAAAACAGAAATTATTTCTATTATCTGCTAGGTTAATAAAATATTAATAATTAATAAATCCAAATCGAAATTAAATAATTATTTAGTTTTTCATATTAATTAAAAATAAGTTATTTCTTGAATATATTTGCTAATAATTCTCTATTTAGATTTAAAAAAAAAACAATATTAAATTACGATACGCGAAATATGAAAACACTGAACGTCTGCTGAACTTAAAAATATGCTTGGTAGACAGTATATGAAGTTTTGGATTTTTCCCAACTAACCCAAACAAATAGAAAAAAATATATTTGAAGATAGGTGAAAAAGTGAAGAAAAACGCTAATAGATCCAAAACGTTGCGTCACAGACTCTTATATTACATATCGTTGAGTTCGTCTCTAAACGCAATCTTCACCTCTGTAATAATAAATAGAGTGTCTCATTTAGGAAGTGAATGCAAGCCGACAACACAATATAAAAATAGTTAAATTAAAAATTTAAATTAACCCAAAATAATTTTTACTTACTTTTCAAAAACCTGTAGTTTCTTAAATAAGGAAACAGGACATAATAAAAGGATCAACTTTGTACAGATAAATGAATAAATAAATAAATAATTACGCACATAAATGCTCACATATTAATTACCAACCTAGGTTTTGGTGTTTTTCCATTAACAAAATTTTCCATTGGTTTATTAACATCGTGACCCAAAATATGTAAAGGAATATCAGTTTTCGGCTTACGACCTCTTGGACGGGGATTTGGATTGGACGCCCGATTAGCAACTTCCTGTAAAATTAAAAATCAGAAAATAAGAGCGGATAAAACAAGTATATATCATTCATGGCGGCTTTGTCTCCTAATATGATGGCAGGTTTAGTTAAGCCTCGGTCTGATTAAATAATGTAACTCTTAGGAAACCCCAGTTTTAAATAATTTCAATAATTTTATAGTCTATCTTCGTCGAAGAAAGGCGAAATTGAAGACAGAAAGAAACGTCAATTATTAATTAATTGCATAAATTATTTAGTTTTCCTTGTGAGTAGATTATAGTTTGTTTGCAAACTTTCTTTCACTCCTACAAACATATGTGATGTTTTGCTATTTTATTTCAGAAAGCTTTGATTTTCCTACACATTATATTTCAAAAGTTTATATAAGAAAAGAATAAAATCTAAATTAATCTTTTAAATTTCCAGAAATGACGTTTACAGCGTTTGCTCGTTTGAAGTAGTGTAGAACCAAAATAATTCAAAATATTCTTAACTATATTAACTATATTTTTGTCCATATTTCCTATTGCGACAATAGCTTAGGAATATGACCAGTCCAAGTGTGCCCAAAGAAGCTGAAATTCTGCTACCGATTTCAAAAACAAAGATTAAATATTCGAACAGAACCTAGAGCAAAAAGTTTTTGCTTTCTGAGTGATGGTCTCCAATTTGAAAAATCTTGAAGGTGTTTTAAAAAAATTATCTGCATGTAATTTTATCATATAATTATGCATTAGTTAATCTTTAAATATCCATTTTCAACTCCATTTTTATAAGAATTAAAATATTATCCACTACTAGAATATCCTATATTCAAAAACTAGTTTTAAAAGGACTGAAGCGGTTCTATTGATAAACTGTCGACGTAACAAGCAATAAAAACAACCAAGGAATGAACCCTCCTTATGAATATAGAATGTATCTATAATATGTTTAACATTATAGTGACCTTGAATGATTTTGATTCTTCTCAATTGTTCTTTCTTTCCGATATGTCAACGAATAATCTAAATTATAACCAATATTTACACCGCTATTTGAAAAACTTCTTTATTTTGTGTTTCTTATTTTAATGCTTTAGAAAAATCACTTACCGTTTCAGCCGCAACTTCTACCACATATGCTGGATCTACTTCTGGTGGAACAGTTTCTTGCGAATTAGTTTCATCACTACTTGTTTCTTCTTGGACTTCTTGTTGTAATAAATTAATTAATTATTACTACTACTATCTATTTATTTTGTAGTCAAAAAGTGTTGTAAAGACATATGAATTACGGATTTTAAATCTTATATTATTTGTCTATTTGATTTAGATTACGTAACAAGTATATAATAGTTATTTAAACAACTTTTGAAAACGACTTCTTTCACACGGGCGAGACAGTTTCAAACGAGTTTTTTACAATGCTTTTTCTACAATTCAAACTGAAACTCAAACTCAAAATACTTTTATTCGTCCAAAGATCGTACAATCTTGCTGACAAAGCAGGGAAAATAACAATTTTATGTATGCAACCAAGTACGTAATTTTTATTTATTAGAAACACATTAAGACATACATACATACATTAAGAATAAAATCTACTAAGACTAGTTACTCTTAATATTTAATGTTACTTGCTTGATGACAATAAGTTACCTGATGCCTTGTCAGGATGACAGGATACAAATATAAATAACTAATTAGTAGTGTGTGAAAAACGCCATTTTTAGAGGTTGTCTAGTATGTAAAAAACTTCATTTTCAGATGTAGTTGTAAAAAGAGTTTTTCAATAAGGGCGGGTCGATTTTGAAATGGAGTAAAACAAGCTGTGTGTATGGTATTAACGAAATTCTATTTTTATTTGCCTATGTAAGCCATTATGTATGGAATGTGACATCGTTCAATTGTCCGCCGAGACTTCTCACGGTGGCACGGATCTAATCTGGGCCAAAGGAGATCGGTTATCATCGTTACATAGTCATTAATCAAAAAATGCGCCTCATCGCTAAAGATCATTTTTGCTGCAAAATTGGGGACAAAATGGCATAGCTAAGATGTGAATGACAAATAGCACAGTATGCCTGCAAGAGAGTGGACAGAGAGGCATTTTCAGAGAGTCTTCGGCCTTCAATGGCATCTCCATTGAAGGCCAGCGTCAACATGCACCCCAAGGAATCTCACAGATGCATCCTGCCGTTCAGGAGGAAGCCGTCGAGTCGCATCGAGAACATTCGTTGAGTCTTGGCAACGTTCAAAAGGGTCTGTTCGCAGAGAACCAAACCTCAGCACTCTGTAGAGCAATGTCCGAAACTGCAGTTACCACGTCAATTGACGAACTGTAACTGGTGCGAACAGGGTAGAACTGTTCCTAGGGTCGGAGTTCGGTAAATCATTGGCATAAATCAAGAATAAAAGAGGACCCAATATTGAACCCTGAGGAACATCTACAGTCAACTCCCTTTCCGCCGATGTCACCCCATTTATCTAAACAACCTAAGATCTGTCAGACAAATAACTAGAAAGGAATTGGATACTGGCTTCTTCAAATTTATATTTGCGAAGTTTTCCTAACAGTAAGTCATGAGAAACGCAATCGAACGTTTTGCTCAAGTCACAGAATACAGCAGACAAGTATCCCCTTTCCTCAAAAGCCTCCCGTATTTCAGGCACAAGATTTAAAATTGCCAAGGTTGTGCTAGACCCTTTTTTAAAGCCAACTTGTTTGGATTGTGAGAGTCAAGGAAACTCCATATTCAAGAACTTTAGATACAATGGGAAGTAAGGAAATTGACCTAAAGTTGCTGGGATCGTTAGTAGCTCCTTTTTTATGAATTGGTACCGGCATTGCTCTCTTGGGGATTGAAGGAAGAGCACCCTGACGCAGACAAAGGGTAATAAGTCTCGTGAGAGGACCAATGATATTTTTAATGCCCTTTATAAGCTCGGCTGATAGGCCTCTTGTTTTTTAAGCTTATTAAAATGTCCCGTACATCAACAGAATTGCCTTAAATGTGGAAAAGAAATTGTAGAGGAGTGTTACCAGTATGATGTCTGCTCAGAGAGAATCCATATAGAGTGTTCAAAACTATCGAGCTCAGAACTTAGATGTACGCCGCTACAAAAGAGGTTACTAATTTTTTCATGTAATAATGTAAACAAATCATCAAAAGTATCCCAAAGCTACTAATATTAATGGAAAATATACAAAAAAACAGCTAGCAAATATAAAGGAAAGAATAGTAAAATACCACAGTTGTGTTAACTAGAAAATTCAGCGAAAAAGAGAGAAAAACAGACGAGGTAATCATAGTAATTCCTAAAGATAAGAAACAAGATAGTACAGCAACAAAGAAAGACATTGAAGAGCAAATTGATCCAAGTGCGGAAAGTTTGTTCGAAATGGTGGAGTAGCAATAAGTTGTTCAAAAAAAGAAGATGTAAACAATATGTCACTAAACATAAAAGAGGTTGTTGGTTAGCAAGGGACATTGACCTGGAAACAAAAGAATTTTTTCCGTAGTTGGTCCGGTGATATGGTTGATAAAAGGCTGGGATGTTTCTCGCATTAAAAGGTGGTACATATAAAGTGATGTTGGAAGTGAGATAGGGACAATCAACAAGGGAGTTAAGAATTTTAAAGAGAAGGAGAAGGTCGTGTTTATTTCTTCTTTCTTGAAGTGATGACAGATTTAGCCTCTGACACATTTCATCGTAGCTATATTCACTGTCTCTAAAGTATTTAAAATGAATATAATGCATACATTTCTTCTGTACACGCTCAATCCTGTCAATGTGGAAAGCGTATTGAGGGTCCCACACTGAGGCAGCATAGTCCAAAAGACTTCTAACAAGGCTGCAATATAGAATTTTAATGGAACGCATAATAGTAAAGTCAAAGGTATTTCGTCTAATGAATCCCAACATTCTCAGTGACTTACCTATGATTGATGTTATGTGAGGAACAAATGATAACCTATCATCGAGAATAATTCCCAGATCCTTTACGCTTTTAACTGATGGTAGAGTTGTACCATCAATGGAGTAATGAAAATTAGTTTTAAATGTACGACGGGAAAATATCATGAGATTGCACTTAGAAATATTAACATGCATTCCATTATCGCGACACCAAGCCTCAAATCTAAGGACATCCTCCTGCAAAGCAATGCAGTCGTTAATATCTGAGATTACTTTATATATTTTCAGGTCATCTGCAAACAGAAGGAACTCCGAGGACCAGAAGCAAGGTGAAATATCATTGATAAAAACATTAAAAAGAAGCGGTCCAATGTGGGACCCCGGTGGGACTCCAGACGGCACAAGAATTTCATTAGACAGAAAATTGTTAATTTTTACAATTTGAGTCCTGTTCGCAAGGTAGCTGTCTAACCAGGAGAGTAGGGGTCCATTTATACCCAAAGTTTTAAGTTTGTTTGTCAGTATACTGTGCGGAACCTTATCAAAGGCCTTGGAGAAGTCCGTATAGATGGAATGGACTTCCTCACCACTCTCCAAGGCTCGTAATATAAACTGCGAATAAGTGAGGAGATTTAGTTCAGTATTTCTTCTCGCACAGAATCCAAACTGCTGATTGATGATTTCTGGAGACAGTAATGAACTTAGATATTTAGTTACAAGATTTTCAAAAATTTTTGGGATGGTATTGATGATACATATGGGTCGGTAATTTTTTATGTTGGACTTGTCTCCATTCTTATGTATTGGGACAACAAAACTTCCCTTCCAGAATCTAGGAAAAACTCCACTTTCCAATGATTTATTGAAAATAAGGTGTAGAGGCCTAGCGAGAATAAAGGGGCAATTTTTAAGAAAAATAGGATGAATATTATCGGGACCTGGGTCCTTGTGAGGATTCAAATTAATAAGTTCGGCATATATGTCACTTATGAAAATAGAGCAACTGTGAGCATTAATATGATTTAATGACAACTCCTGATTCCGCTGCATGTCACAGTCAGAATAAACCGAGGAAAAATACTCTGCAAACAGGTCGGCAGCTCCGGGACCCATACCAGCACTTTTATTGTCAAGAGTGAGTAGATTAGGTCTCTCAGACGTGCTGCGCCTAGAATTACAGAAGTTCCAAAATAATTTAGGGTTGGTAGAACTTGTGTTCCGGACAAAGATTCTATAACATTCCCGGGAAAGGACTGCACACTGAGACCTTAAGTTTGAGAAAACTTCGTAGTCGTGAGCGGAATTACTGTTTTTGTAACTTTTATGGGCAATCTTCTTCTGTATTGTTAGATCAATTAGGTCCCGACTGAACCACCTAGGAAACACTCCACTGGGCACCTTTTTGACTGGGACAAACAGATCAAAGTAACCATAAAGAATGTCATAGAATGAGTTTACCATAGAATCCACATCCAGATTATGTAACAGGTTATCCCAGTAGAAAGTGCCCAAGTAATCATTTATCAATGTGAAGTCCGCAGATTTAAAGTCATAGTAATAGTCTTCAACTCCAGGGCTAACAACTCTGTGACATGATTGCGGGATAGCTAGGTCAAAACAAAGGGGTGGATGATGGTTATCGATGGGAACCAGAGGATCACAATCATTAACAATAAACACTCTATGAGAAAGGACTAAATCTAGAAAAACTCTATTTGCATTATAATTAAAATTATTTTGAAAAAGATTATGGAAAGCACAAAGGTCTGAGATTGCAGCAATTTTTTGGGCGACCTGAGGTGGGACATATACATCATCGGAAGGAACACCCACTGCACATATGTCCTCGTTCGACCATGTGGCCTTAGGCAGGTTGAAATCTCCAGCCACACACAGCTCAGCCTCTGGGTACTTCTCGGAGATCATGTCAAGTGTGTCACCAACCATTAAGTAATGATCAACCGTAGATTCGGGAGGCAAGTAAACACAGCCGAGGATGCACCGCACTTTTGGGGAGCCAATGGCTACATAAACTTGCTCGAGAGGTGCGGTAGTAGGAAGGAAGGTGCAGGTTACTGATCTGCGTATGTCCAACAAAACTCCACCCAACCACTTCTTGCTCCTTGTTTCACTGGATCGATCTCTTCTAAAGACAGAATAGTCTCTCAGACCAAGTTCTGCATCTGGGATGTCATCACACAAATTGGTCTCCGTCAACATTATAACCTGGTAGTTGTGCAGAGCTGCGTTACATGTGAGAGTAGTAAGCTTTGTTCGCAGGCGGCGTACATTCTGGTAGTAAATGCTAAGATTAGATAATCGGATAGGACGCTGGCCGTCAGTGTCTAGTTTTCCTGAATGTCCACAATGCGCGGAACACCCCTGTGTGATGGATGTCCTTCTCACCTTTGGATGTACATTCCTTAAGTTCGCTCCAGACCCGTTTGTCTATTTCTTGCTGTTTGCGCGTGAGATCAAGATTTAGGTAGATATTTTTACCTCGGAGCTTACGGCGACAGCGCATCAAATCAAGTGCATCTTCATGCGAATTCAAAGAAATTTTAAGGGCGCGGGCCCCTTTAGAATTCTTTCTGCCCACTCTGGCAAACTGGACAACAGCCGGCGGGTTATTTTTCAGTACCGCAAGGATAGCCGCAATATCGTTTCCATCATTGCCGTTTTCAGGCACATTAAACAACATAACATTGCTGGATCTGCTTTGACGCTCCTGGAGCTCGTGCCACATCTCATTGTGATCAGGTGGCTCCATAAGCTGGCTGTTCATGGAAGACTGGTGTGTGTTAAGGATCTTGTCCAAGTCAGCAACTCTGGAGTTCACTACACCAACTGCCGTATCCAGTTCCTCAGCATGTGCTTTGAGGTTTTGAAGGTCACGAACTGCTACTGTCAATCCGGAGATATCATGCTTCAGGTTCTCCACTTTCGCGCCCAGTTGGTCAACTCTGCCCGTGAGGTTCAAGATTTGCTTTATGCTGTTGAGACAATCCAAGCAAAAGAATGGAACTATACGTTTCTGTAGTTGCACTGCACGTATTTCAGTAATGCACAGTCCACAGCAGTTCTGGCAAATAATTTGCTGGCATTGATCACACGGGTAGCCAAACACCTCAGTTGCTTTTTTGGCCTCCTTAGCAGTATTGCATTTGTGGCATTTTCCACTCATGGTGGAAACGCTGGTATCTACAGGTGAGACGAAGTATATATTGTGAAATTAACCAAAATCAAAAAATAATGATTGCTGCAGATGAAACAGCCTATAGTTTGTTTTTATGAGATGTCGTCTATAATGCAGTGTTTTTGTCAGGGTTTGTGCTCCAATTCGATAACAGCATTCAGTAGTGGAACTCAACCGTAAAAGTCAAAATAACTACTTATTCCTGTGGGGGAAGTCCAACCCTATCACTGTGCAAACATTCACAATTCTCTGTTGGGAATAACCAGCACAAATGAACAACTTTACAGCTCTGCCAATTAAAAAATATATGCACACCTTTGGGAATAGGGCAACGATTTTAAACCTTGACAACAACATGACTGAAACTTGGTTAAATGACTCAGTTTTGACTTCTGAATTTTGTAATAGCAGATTAGTCGTTAGGAAGGATAGGAATAGAATATTAACAAAGAAAAAGCAGGGTGGAGGTGTACTACTGGCTATCAAAACAAAGTATAAAGCTGTTGAGTGTGATATTTTTTCAGATGATATGGAGGCTCTGTGTGTACGATTATCTGTGGGTAAAGATTTGTTGTTGTGTACATTGTACCTGACGCAGATATTGAATTGTATAATAAGTATTATGATGTTATCGAAACTAACCTTATAGATAAAGACTGTATAATTTTGGGCGATTTTAATATTCCTGACTACATAAGTGATGTGCCAAGTCAAATGCTGTGTAGTTTTAAAAGTTTTTTATCATTTAACGACGCAGAAAAATCACATATGAAACTGCAATGGGATTGTGCTAGATTTTGTAGTAGTTAGCAGCTTGTTTCAGGATGTAGAAGTTCTAACTGATGATGACCCCTTACTTTCAGTGGACCAGCATCATCCTGGCTTAGTGATATCGTGTTCTGTTGGGAGGTGTATTTGGAGTGTGAGCAGGTTGTGAATACCAAGTTTAATTTTCGAAAGGCTGATTTTTTTTTAAATGTATAATATGATCAGATCTTGTGACTGGAGTGTGTTTGAAAACTTTGATGATATTAATATGGCTTTTGAGCATATGTATATGATATTCAATAATATTTTTGCTGAATGTGTACCACTTTCCACCCAAACCGGTCGAGTCTTTCCAGTTTGGTTTAACAGAGATATCATTAAATTAATCAAAAGAAAAGAGCACTTTCACAGAAAATACAAAAGAAATAAATCAAAATATTGGTACAAAAAATATGCTGAAATTAGAAAAAAACCTTAAATATAAAATTGGGAGTTCTCATGGGAACTATATGAATCAGGTGCAGTTAAGATTAAGAGAGAATCCAAAATACTTTTGATCATATATCAAAACTCAGAAAAATAACCTGGATATACCTAGAGAGTTAACTCTAAATAATGTAACATTTAGAAGGACTCAGGCTGTGGCAAATGGTTTTGCAAATTTTTTCTGTTCTCTTTTCGCCTTCTGAAAAACATGATAACCATTACTCAGGAAGAGGTTTCTACGGCATTAGAAAGTGTGAAGGGTAATAGAGCCATAGAATATGATGGGTTGCCGGGATTAATTATAAAGGGTTGCGGGGATCTTTTGGTAAATGCCTTGGTTCTCATATTTAATCTTAGTCTAGGAACCTCTACCTACCCTGACGTATGGCGTGTCTCTAAAGTAATCCCAGTATTTAAGGGGGGTTCCAGAAAAGAGATTATAAACTATAGGCCCATAGCGATTGTAAGTGCTGTATCGAAGTTATTTGAGATAGTTATTTTCAATAGAATCTATAATGAAATTAAAACATGCTTTTCTTCTTGTCAACATGGCTTCTTACCCAAAAAGTCCACTTTGTCTAACTTACTATCATTTACACAATATGTACATGATGCTCTACATAATAAATCACAAGTCGACGTAATATACACAGACATGGAAAAGGCTTTTGATAGAGTTAAGCATAGTGTAATAATTAAATCCCTAAAGGATATGAATGTTACTAATAATTTAATTATGATAATTCAGTCATATCTTTCCTCTCGAAGGCAGTATGTAGAGGTTCGAGGGGCAAAATCTTGTCTATATGTTAGCAGTTCCGGGGTACCCCAGGGGTCCAATCTGGGACCACTATTATTTATAATAGCAATTAATGGACTCATTCAGGTGGCAAAACGTTCAAATGTATTGGCATTCGCCGATGATTTTAAACTGTTTTTGAGGATCTTAAATGAAAATGATTGTGAAAGATTGCAAGATGACCTAAACAGTGTGTGTGTGAGTAGTGTGATGAAAACGGTTTTAAACTAAATGCTAAAAAGTGTTATTGTATGACTTTTGCATTGAAAACCAAACCACTTAATCGTGCCTATAGTATAACTGACAGTGAACTTGTGAGATCACACCAGAGCGATTTGGGAATTGTTTATGATAAAACTTTATCTTTTAATAAACATATTTCTGATACCATTTCTGCTGCATTTAAAATGGTAGGATTCATTGTTCGTTCCACTAAACATTTCAGAATAGATGTGTGTCTAATACTATTTGATTCCCTGGTAGTGCCTAAACTTGAATATGGCAGTGTAATTTGGTCTCCTCACTACATTATTTGGTCTAAATCTATAGAGACGGTCCAGAGAAAGCTTTTAAAATACATGTTTTTTAAAAGGTACAGGGATATGATCACGAGAGGGTGCTTAGTGTATTTAATAGATTATCATTAGAAAAAAGAAGAATAAAAGCATGCTTACTCACTTTGTTTAAAATTTTAAAGGATAGTATAGATAGCCCTGACATTCTGGCACAGCTTCCATTTGCTGCTAATAATAATTTTATTCGTAGTAAAACGCTATTCTATTTGGATTCTCCAAAAACAGAGTTAGAGATATAGAAATTCTCCCATTTTCCGCATGTATGAATATTATAATAAAATTGCAGCAGATATAGATGTGGGTTTAGTCAGTGTTGAACAATTTACAAAACGCATTGATAATAAATTACGTAGTATTTAGCATTTTTTTTTGTATGAAACTGTATAATATGCCTTTTTAGCATAGGTAAGAGTATCTGTTATTGGTTGTAATTACTGTTGATGCTTACTAAATAAATAAATAAATAAATAAATAAACATCAGAAGGAGACTGATTAAAAAGTGAAGAACCTCTCTCATTGATTTCAACTCATCATTATACCAGTTTATTGTGCGATTTTGGTATTTACGTTTATGATAAGATCTTTCCGGAAACGAGGCAAGCAAAGCCTGAGTTAAAACATTCTGAAAACAAGTACATCTTTCATCCAGTCATATCCTCATTTCTCAGAAATTCCCAATTAATAAGTTCCACATACGAATAGAAGGCCATCTTACCTGCAAGTGAGATAGATCTGCAAATTGATTTAGAAGAGGCAGGGTTACTCTGCCTTTTAGGCAGAAGAAATTCTACCAGTTGCCCAAGATGATCAGAAATAGCAGAGTCAATAATCGATACCTCAAAATTATGCTCATCCAAACTAGAGAAATCATTGTCAAGGCACCTACCTTGTCGAGTAGGAGCGTTAACCATCTGAGATAGACCAAAGGAGTTTATAAGACCACACACTGCAGTTCTTATGCACGGAGAGGAATTGACTGCCTAGGGTTCTCCTGCACATTTTCAAGGACAACGGCGATGTTCTCGGCCGATCGGGCGTTTATTTGACGCAAGAGTGTTGGCTGATTGTTTACCGAACCGGTCGTCTCGAATTTAGTCGCCAAACGTTGGAGATTCGACTTTGAAGGGTGACCGCGCCTGCCTAAAATGGACGCAACGCGCGCAACGTTTGCACTAATGCACTAACCAACACTCATTTTCATAATAAAGTTTTATCATTTGGACGTGCTGCTCAATCGTGTGTAATTTGCCATGGTGATTTGGCATCAGTGACTGAATAATAAACAGATTAAACGAACATCGCTAACACAACATGGCCGCCTACTTCGACCCGTCCCAATTGAAAAACCCTTTAATTTTCTCTTTTCCTCAAGTTTTCGAGTTTCGTTTTGTCTTTCATTTCTAGTATTTTGAAAACGAAATTGACATAACTATTAAAATAAGGAAATATGGTGTAATTAATATTTTATTTTATGTGCATTGAAAAAATCATAATGAATTAAGACTGTTAGGAATATTTAAAATCTGTGCGTGATTACATTATATCGTCACGTCATGTCCTTTATGTAAGTCAGTATCATTAGCATTAGGACTGGTTATTAAAGACAATTAAAAATCCTAACCTTTGTATTATATTTGAGTATAACATGAGTAATTTTAGTGTTAATAAATAATTTGCAAAGTTTACCTTCGGATTCCACACCTAGACTAACTTCATGTTCTGCTTCCTTTTCTACAGTTTCAAATTCTTGTACTGCTTCCTCAGTGCCGTCATTACTTTCATCATTCTGTATTTCAATTGCAGGATTGGACTTGAGGTTTTCAATATTTGTTTCATCTGAAAACCATAATATTAGAAAAGTGCGAAGCCTTTTCAAAATAATTTCATGCAGATTTACCTTCGTTATCAACAGTTACACCTTCATCAGTTGATTTAACATGCTGTTCTTCTTTCATCTCAACATCAACAATATTTGCCTGAATTTCATTATGAACATCAATCCCTTTTATAGATTGATCAATAGTTTCTTTTCTTAATACAGGCCCATCGCTGGGTTCTTCAGATCCCAGTTTTTCAGATGCTGAGCCAGTACTCTCTGAAATCTCTTCAATACGTTTTCCTTCATGATCAACTCTGTTACAATGCTGAGCAACCTGCGTAGTAGGTTGCTGGAAACTCTCATTTATGGCATGTTCACTAGTAACATGGGCTTCGGCTAACACTGGCTGTCCTGTGGTGAAGCCTTCCTCCATCTAAGAAAAATTACCAATTATTATTATCTGTTTACTACTTTATAAATTATGTTTAATAGAATGAGATTATAAAGAGTATTTCAGTAAATTTACTGATAATAATTTGATGGTAGTTAAAGCTCTAGTATAAGACACTCAAATATTACCTCTGCAGTTCCAGATAATTCATAAGAAGTTGAATTTTGTTTCTCTGCCACCTCATTTGTATATACTTGCTCTTCAGTAGGCGGAACGTCCCCTTGCTTTTGAGGAACATAGGATGATTGCTCTATGATGTAGGAGTTGGATTGCTAAAATATTAGAAATAATTTATTTATCCATAGTTCAATTTTAAATGAATATATAATATATAACAGTTTATGACAATAATAATACAAATCTTAGAAATATTGAACTGAATAAAAGCAGTAACACAAATCGAAATACAATACTTAAAATTTGAATCTCCTTTAACAGTGATATTACATTAACTAGCAGTAAGCTCATTCAATCAATATCCTTTTAACTATTAAAGTATCATAAAGTTGGAAAACTTTATGAAAATAGAAAGACGATGGATGAATGATCGAATTTCAAGATCGAATAAGCAAGTATAGATAATTGTTAGATGTCCTGTAAATATTCCGGCATAGGCAGATCGCCTCCATAGAAAAAAATTAAGTTAGATTTAAAATAATTTTAAACCACTATTTACATAGTTCCCTTCTGTAGACATTACAAACATGTTCAATTAGTGGCTTTTGCAAATCTAAAAGTGCATTTCACACGTAATCACGTTTGTTACCCTATAACACAAGTGCAATTCGACCAGTGAGTGATAAATAATATTAGCTGCAAGCTGAAATTAACCATGTAGTTTTAAAAAGCAAACTTCGAGTATTGGGTATAGCACATTATCTTTTAAAATGGGTTGAGAGCTATTTGTGTGTCAGATTATTCATGTAAACAACCTTAACTCTGCCAACATAATTGTGCTTCAGGAATGGCTCAAGAATATAAAACCCGTATTATTTAAGATGTTTCTAAATGATATCAGAAAGTGTTTTTAGATATGATAGTTTGTGCTAGACATAATGTAACAGTACAAAAAATATATGTAAGTAAAAAAGACTCAAGATGGCGTCGAATGATGCTGACGCATCTAAGACGGTCGAAAGTAAAAAGTGCAAATATTGCAAAAGTAATGTGGCTACAAGTGCATATAAGTGTGAAAAGTGTAATGAGTGCTTCCATGCATCTTGTGCACTACGAATTAGGGGCCTACGGGTCATAAACGGCAGTAAAAACATTGTTCAGTGTTGTGATCAATCGATTGATATCAGCGTCCTTGACACGGAAATATCTAAGAAGAAATCTGAATTGGAACAGTTAAATAAAGCGATTACGCAACTACAGAAGAAAAACATCAGTTTGGAGGAAAATTTTGACCTTTTACGTAAGCAACTACAGGAAATGGAAGAAAACAGTATGAAAAGATTCCTAAAAATTGAAAACCTCATTAATCAAAAAAAATGCGAACAAAAAAGCGGTAAGCCAGTGTTGCCAACATCAGAAGCTGCTTTCCTATCATCATCCGAATCTGAAAGATCAAAACTACCTTCCGTCGGAAATTCCAGTAGTTCATCTGCCTCACCGAAAATGACAAATGAATATCTTAACCACAGAAATGTCGAAACATCCAGTAGTACAATTGCCACTCCCAAAGTGACAGACAAGAGTTTGACAAATGAAGAACCTAACCTTACAAATGTAAAAAATGCGAGGGAAACAACAAATCTCGCAATCTCAAAAAATAACAATGGAAAAGCTCTTAATACCATAGAAGATAGCATCATAAACATTGAAAATGAAAATGAAGAAACAAATCAACAGTCGGACGCTGGCTGGCTGCTGGTGAAACGAAAACGTCCTGAGCCCACCAAAGGTACCAAGGAAAATGTGAAGAACTTGACAATCGCAAAACCTAGAAATATAGCATGGATTTTTATATCTGGTTTCTGTCCCGATACTGAATGCGGAACGATCATAGATTACTTGAAGGATAATGGTTTCAATCATTGCACATGCTACAAAATGAAAACCAGAAAAGACTCAATAAAAAGCTCATTCAAGCTTTGTGTTCCTTTAGACAAAATAAATGAAATTATGTCACCCGAGATATGGCCCAGTGGCACAATCATTAACCATTTTCTAAACCTACAAAGACGCCCACTAGAACCGAAGAGCGTGGCAAACACACCAGTGGCACAGAAATAAATATTTTACACCATAATGTCCAATCAATTGGAAATTGTCTCGACCCAATTCAGCAATTGGCGGAGGAAAACAAATGCACCGCAGTAGCCATCACTGAACACTGGAAGTCCCAGGAACAAATCAAAAACTACAACCTTGCTAACTATGTGTTAGCGTCTGCTTATTGTAGGAAAGAAGGCTCGCATGGTGGTGCTGCTTTGTATATCCAAAAAAGTATCTTGGAAAGCACGTCCTATCTCACAAGACACTCTGAGGACACTATCCTTGAGTGTGCAGCAGTTGTGGCTTCAATCAACAATAGAAGAATGATTATTATAGCTATCTACAGATCCCCTGGTACCAGTATCGAACAGTTTTTAACAAAAATTGATTGTATTTTAAATGTATTGTTGAGTGAGAATGTTTTAATGTTTTTAGCGGGAGATTTTAATATTGACATTCTAGGAAATGATATTGACTCAGCGGTATTCTTGTCTCTTTTGAGCTCTTACAATGTTTTTCCCTCAATACATGAACATACAAGAATGGGTAGGACTTCAAGCTCCTGTACTGACAATATTTTTACTAACTGTGTTTCCTATACCTCCAAAGTGTTAAACACTTACATTTCTGACCATACATGTCAGAAAAGTCTTTTAAATTGTCAATTACAATGAATCCTGCTACACTGTCCATGAGAGTCTATAATGCACAAGGTAAGCAACTCTTTCAGCAACTTTTGTCTGAACAGGATTGGCAGGGTGTGTTTGTGGTGAGTGGAATGCATTTATGAACGTACTCATGCCCATTTTTGATCAGTGTTTTCCTTATAGAAATATTAGGCTAAATCAAAAAAAGAATGTTCTTTATAATAACCCTCAGATAGTTGAACGTAAGAGGGAATTAGATATTTTGTTAGTTCTGAGTAGAGCGAATTGTTCTTATTTGAATGATTATAATGCTACCAAGCGTAGATACAATGGCTTATTGCAGGAAAGTAGAAAACAACAGTATGCAAACAAAATTTTGCATAGTGATAATAAACCAAAGGCTGCATGGCAGGTCGTAAATGAGGTCAGGGGAACTGGGGAGACCAGAAGGGACATTGGCATTCCGGGTCCACCTCAGGATGTAAGCAATCTTCTCAATGATTATATGATTAAGGCGGCTTCTAATTTACTTAGCGGTGTAGAGCATGTGCAATATAATTGTAAGATGCCACTCCTCAATAACACCATTTTTCTAACACCCACTACCAACATAGAGCTGATTGGAATAATAAATAGTCTAAAAAATAAAAAAAGCTGTGGGCATGATGGGGTTCCTACTAGTATAATTAGGGCGTGCGCAAAGGAACTGGTAACTCCTCTTTGTTACATAATAAATAATTCATTTTCTTTTGGAATTTTTCCCGACAACCTCAAACTTGCAATTGTTAAACCATTGTTTAAGCAGGGTGATCCCGCTCTGCCTGAGAGCTACAGACCAATAAGCCTCTTATCCTCTTTTTCTAAGATCTTTGACAAGGCAATGTGTGCTCGTTTGCTAGGTTTCTTCTCTTCCCAAAAACTGATAGGTTTGAGTCAGCATGGTTTTTTGCCAGGAAGGTCAATAAATACTGCAGTTTATGACTTTGTGAGTGGGATCGTAGAGTACTTTGAGGACCATCAAGTAGCGCTTGGCTCATTTTTAGACCTATCAAAGGCCTTTGATAGTCTAGATCATAACATATTGCTCGATAAATTATCACATTACGGAGTTAGGGGTGCTCCTCTGGAGTGGGTACGGTCCTACTTACGGAATCGGATGCAGAGGGTCTTGGTCCGGTTGAATGGTAATGACTATTTTTCAGGTGACAAGCTGATATCTATGGGTGTGCCTCAGGGTAGCGTGCTCGGACCTTTATTGTTTGTATGCTATATTAACGATCTGGGCAGAGTGATTTCAACTGGAAAAACATCAATGGTAAACTATGCGGATGACACAAGCCTGCTAACGGGGGGGCGTTCGGTCGAGACTGTGCTGAGAACTGGTGGAGAGTGTTTGGGGTCGGTGAGTGAGTGGTTTGTCCAGAACAGCCTGGTACTCAATGCAGAAAAATCAAATTTTGTAATTTTTAGAACTAAACAATCAACTTGTGAGTGCCCAGCTGAGGCAAACTTACTGAATCAAAACATAACTTTCACGGCAGAGGCAAAGTTCCTAGGTATAGTTGTTGACTGCCACCTTGGTTGGGAAAGGGAAGTCGATTGTTTCGGGAAAACTGGGCAGCTGTTGCTACAGTCTACGAGTTTTGAAAAACTACTTCGACTTTGAAGCATTATTGATGACTTATCATGCTAATTTCAGTTTAGTTCTTAGATTTGGCATAATGTTTTGGGGTAACACGGAGCGGGTATTCCTAATACAAAAGAAAGCAATTCGAGTTGTGCTTGGTATGAGTGGGCTTCAGTCGTGCAGAGGTGTCTTCAAGCAACATGGTTTGCTCACTCTAACAGCAATGCATGTGTATGAATGTGTACTTTTCTTACATAAAAATAAACATCTCTTTATACAGCACCTGCCTAGACATGACCATAACACCAGGTCAAGTGATTACAACATTCCCGAGGATAGGATGACGCTATATAGGCGCAGCCCTGCCTATTCTTGTATAAAATACTATAACAAACTGCCTGATCGAATAAAACTAATTGAAAATGTCTTTCACTTCAAGAAAGAAGTAATGAAAAGCCTAATTGACATTGAGCCATACAATATTGCTGAGTTTCTCAACAGTCCATAATTACTTGTCCATTTTTAACTTCAATCATTTTAATAACTATCAATTTTAACTTTAATCATTTTAAATTTATAATTACCTGTTGACTGTTAACTTTAATAATTTTAATATCTGTGTCAATTTTCTTAACTTTATCTTCTGATTATTTTAATTTATAATCTCACTCTTCATTTTAATTGTTTGTCTGCTTTGTCACTAGTGTTATTTGAGTTTGTAGTTTTTGTTTTAAGTTTATGTTTAAGTTTAAGATTACTATTTGGCGCCATTTTGTTAATACATCATGCAAATTGTATTTTCTAAAATAAAGAGATTTTTGACTTTTGACTTGAATAAATGAAATATTATAGATGGAAAGACCGGCTTCTATTGTATACCACAAGAAAATCTATCAAAACAAACGGTTTTGTAACTACATGAGCACTTACATCTTGAACAAATTCTGTACCACTAGCTGGCACTACTTGTTGTACAGTATCATCCGGATACTGTTGCTCATACTGATAATCAACTTGCTGTATATCTAGACTTTGTGCTTCAGTGACATGAACGGTATTATAATGCTAAAATGAAAATATAATGATGAATGTAGCAGGCTGAATAATAATCACATAAGAAGGTTTAAGCAACATAAAACCAAACTAATAAAACGTGCAGATGTAGATTTCTAGCAAAGCATTAGATGTACATAAATGATGACACATATGGTTGATAATTTATTACGCATTATTCATAAGTCTTTGGTCAATGTTCTATACACAATGTTTACCTGTGAATCTAAATCCATATTAGAGGCACTGTGGTCTCCACTTGCAGGAATCAGCTGTCCTTCTGTGGTATAGATATATTGCGTTCCTAGATTTTTCTCATTCAAGTTGTTATCAGCATATGTTTCAACATGAGGGTCGACAACTGAGATGGTGTTATCCCTAGAAGCCTCCATCATAACTCCCTATAAACTAAATATCAACAGTAAGAATACTCAGTGGAGTAACTAAAAAAACAACAACAAAAAATGTATGCAGCTGATGATCTAGAGTAAATTCGCCAGTAAGCCGAACACTAATTTTATAATTTGAAAAATAACTTTTTATTCATTGATATTGTAAACCAGAAATCGTATTCACTAAAAAAGGACACTCAGTCTAAAGTTTGAACTTGATACTTGAACTTGAAACATAATTATTATGATTATTATCTAAACATGTTTTAAAAACAATCAGTAAACTTTCAACAAATTTTAGTATAAAAGATCGAGCGGACCGAGTAAACGACAACTTGGTTCAGTTCGTGGATCCTTTATGGGGCGTACTGGCAACAAGTTCACCCCACTGTTCATCTAGAGCTATTTGGTACCTTTACGGGAAAGGCTCTTGGGTGTTCAACCAAAGTTATTTGGTACCTTAACGGGAAAGACTCTGGGGGGTTAAACTCGCTTTTGCATTTTGTTCCTTTACGGGAAATGCAGAAATAAACTTCTCTTAGAACACGTCAGTTAAAAGAATAATAAAAATAAGTTAATTAAACTCAGATATATAAAGTAAAAGTAACCCAAGCAACTCTCTTAGGATCAACATAATTTAAAAGTATTTCAAGAAAGTTTCAATATGCCTCATGAAACCGAACGGGTCGCGTCTGATAAGTCTTCAATGAATATTCATGCGTTCCACGCTCCTCTGGTAAAATATATTTAAACATAGTTAGCAACCTAAGTGCATACCTTCATGTATACTAAATCTGGGCAGTAATACACATATCTTTAATAACGAAGCGAGTTTTTGTCCTTCATCATCATCGCCATCTAAGCTACGCAGCCTGCAAGAGCAAAGAGGATCACCCCAAGCCATAATCTCTGCCCCACGTGGTGGTTAGCGCCTAAATCCCCGTAGACACGTATTTCAAGGGAACCTCAAATTGCCTCCAGGGCAAATCCTCTTTGACAACATAATTGCGCAATAATCCTGTATTATTTTATGGTGCACAGGGTGGCCCGTTTATTATGGGATGATACCTTATCTCAGAATCTACGGTGTGTACCAAAAAGAGTTTAATACAAAAGTTGATTAGATTTCCCTAAACTTTTAAAATATTATATTTTAATATATACAGGGTGTTCGTAGTTTCGTGGACAAGTATCAACTTCATTATTTTAAATAGAATGCCCTATATATTAAGGCATTTTTTAATTCCTCGGAAAGTTCTAGATGTTTTATATATAATATCCTATACCTAAGTCTAACCGTTTTTGACATATTTTGAGCTTTTATGTCAAAAATGACGTTTGCAGGTCTAAATATAACTATCAGTGGTCTGTGTGGACATTTTGATAAGAAATAAATACAGGGTGATCAAAAACTGAGATTAAAAACGAATGAAAAACATCGTTAAAAGTCATTTTTTTCAAATGGAAACCCCCTATTTTTATTATTTTATCTTATTCGGCATTAAAAATAAGGCTGACTTTGTATAAGTTTATCTATTCCAAAAATGCGTAATTTTTGAAATATTGGCGATTTAACAGTTTTCTATCGTAAAAATGCTATAGGGCATTTAAGTCTTGTTAATTAGTTGGCCATGACGGCGAGGCGTGGCGAAAAAAAAACAACTGAGCATTACAGAAATGACACTATTTCCTGCCGTTTGACAATATACCTACTTATTATTAATAATCATGCCGGCCGGGGCGATTAAGTTATTAACACGAAGATTATTTAAATTGATGTATTCTCTATAAGGAATGTAGGTAACAAAGTTTATCAAGAACATGCTAGACATTTGCTGATAGATATCCAGATGAACAGAAACCGTCTCGAAATAGTGTTAAACGAATAATGGAAAATTTGAAAAATTTTGCGACATTAAGGCAATTACTAGCACCGCTTTGATAAGAATTGCATAAGTATCTCATTTATTTATTTTTTGTCAGAATGTTGTAAATAATAAAGTGACCTTTTCTATTTTTTTTTATTTATTAAGTGTTGTTTTAGATTTCATTTTCTATTTTTTTTTTAGGAAAACGCTTAATGATAACTAGAACAATTTTTATTATTAACACAATACATATAATCGTAACTAATGCTTACTAAGACAACACTTAACACAATAACTATTGCAATAAGTTTTGTATATGTCCACCATTTTTGGCATTACACGTTGTATAAACTGTTTCTAAATATGAAATTACATTCTGCACAAACTGACCTTCATTATGGAAATTCACACCTTCTTCGATTCTGTGCCGCAATTCATACACCGTTGTTGGCTTTTGCTTGTATACAATTTCTTTTAGGGTACCCCATAAGAAATAGTCCATGGGAGTCAAGTTTGGACTCCTGGGTGGCCATCTAAAATTTCCATTTTCCCCGATCCAGTATTGATAACGATTGGACAAGTAATTGGTTATAGCTGGACTCCTATGGTAAGGAGCGCCGTCCTGTTGCCATATTAAATGTCGCAATTCTATTTCTGGCACTTGGTTCTCGATAAGCTGTTGAATATCGTTGCTTAGGAGTTGGAAATATCTTGCGGAATTTAAATTTTCGTCGTAGAATAGTGGCCTTAGAATTCTTGATGCAAAATTGCACACCAAACCTTAATTGATTTTCTTCCTTGTGTTTTCACCTCTATTATTTTCTTTTCATTTTTATTGCTCCAGTAATGCAATTTTTTTTTATTATACACCTTAGTTGCAGTAGTAAATATTGATTCATCCGTCCAAACAATATTACGAAAAATACTCTCAGCAAAATGTCTATCCATTAAAATACTACAAAATTCCAACCTTCTGTTATAATCTCTTTCTTCTAATTTTTGAACTGGTAAATATTTGTAAGGTTTCCATCCATTCAATTTTAAACAAGTTTGGATAGTCGTTCTTTTAAAATCTAAGTCCAGAGTTGCCTGTCGGGTGGAAGTTTCAGGATTTCTTCAAAATGCAGTAAGATGTTAAGTTGATTTTCATTGTTCAGACTTTGATTTCGTCGAAAACACAGGTAGACTCTGTCGAAATCTTTTTTTCTGGATGGCTTCTTAGAGGGAATTTGGTAACATAACTTCTTAGCGCCAAGACTGGGCTTTTATTGCTGGATAAATAACATTCCAGCATATCGGCTCTTTCTTCTGGGATATACATTGAATAACTTTCGTATATTAATAAAAATAAAGCAATATAACAATAAAATAACAATAATAATATAAAGTAACAGAGTTAGGTGGTATAAAAACTGTTAAACATTGATTTCCAAACTCACAGAAAGCCAAAATAGTGTGATTTATGTAGTGCTCGATTGTTTTTTTTTTGCCGCGCCTCGCCGTCATGGCCAACTATTAACAAGACTTAAAAGCTCCATGGCATTTTCATGATAGAAAACTGTTAAATCGCCAATATTTCAAAAACTACGCATTTTTGGAATAGATAACCTTATACAAAGTCACCCTTATTTTTAATGCTGAATAAGATAAAATTATAAAAATAGGGGGTTTCCATTTGAAAAAAAAAAATACTTTTAACGATTTTTTTCATTTCGTTTTTAATCTCAGTTTTTGATCACCCTGTATTTATTTCTTATCAAAATGTCAACACAGACCACTAAAGTATATCCCCTTCTACAAGGAACCCAACTCCAATTAAATAATAAAGGCTTTCAAGGGGAGAAATTGATAGTTATATTTAGACCTGCAAACGTCATTTTTGACATAAAGTTCAAAATATGTCAAAAACGGTTAGACTTAGGTATAGAATATTATATATAAAACATGTCTAGAATTTTCCGAGGAATTCAAAAATGCCTTAATATACAGGGTATTCTATTTAAAATAAAGAAGTTGATACTTGTCCACGAAACTACGAACTACGAATATATTAAAATATAATATTTTAAAAGTTTAGGGAAATCTAATCAACTTTTGTATTACACTTTTTTGGTACACCCCGTAGGTTCTGAGATAAGGTATCATCCCATAATAAACGGGCCACCCTGTACACACCTATGGTCTCTGGGGAGAATGGATGAATCGGACTTCTCCGAGTCAAGCAACATGAGATCGGGACACGAACTGAACGGTCGTCGTAGCGTAGGAAGCAGATGATGGCACCTTGCTGCGGACTGACCATTCAGTTCATGGTGTGTGAATGAGAACCGGCCAACTATGATTATTAACATAAGCTCTTCAGTCCCGTTTAAAAACCACTTTGTGTGTGGTTAGAATTTTCTACATGTGAAACATTGAAACTATGGACCTGTATTTTCAACGCCATTTCGAAATTGTTTGAGAACTGTATTACCAAGTACTGTCTTCATCTTTCAACTCTTACATAATTGACCAACAGTGGCTTTCATTCAGGAAAATCCACATTTATGAGCATATGTTGGTTTCTTGTCGAGTGCCTTGGAGAATAGTTTTGTTGTCCATTTAATGTATAGTGATTTCTCTATTTATTTCGATGGTTAAGCAAACTTGGAACAATTGGTATATCAGAATCTGGATTGAGTACTATTTGTGTGGAATTCAGATTACAATGTGATATTGACTGAAATAAAATTTTAATTGAATTTAAAAAAATCCCCTTATTTCGCCTATTTAAATTGACTATAATCTTACGCCGTAACAACAAAATTAAACATCCTTGCTGCACTTAATACCATTAACGACTGACCTTAAATACATTTAGAAATAAGACTAAATTGCTACGGGATATCTTCAGCTTAAAAATTTGGTAAATTCTCTCAAGTGTGATGTGTATTACCCCGATTTTAAAAACTGTGATTTTGGTGCACTGAATAGTTTTTTATGTTCTATTTCTTGGGAACAGGAGTTTCTTTCAAGTGTTGTTAATGTATGTGTTGATAATTTTTACAGTATATTATATTACGTACTCGATTTGTTTGTTCCAATTAAGCACTTTAAATCATCGACCTTCCCTCCTGGTTCAGTCGTGAACTACAAAAAACTGTTATTGCAAAAAAAGCTGCACACAGAAAGTTTAAAAAGACTAAGAGTGAAGCTGATTACATGGATTTTTCTAATTTGAGAAATAACTGTAAATATTTACGTGATAATTGTTATAAATCCTATCTTGCCAAGATTAGTCATG
>MU182656.1:146631-193999 GCA_016904865.1 Pissodes strobi | reverse complement strand
TAGTTGTAAGTATATGCAATATTGATCCTGTGCAGTTTTGTGATATTATTGTTAAGTTTAGATTTATGAAGATTTTGTATGTATATTTATATTTGCCACAATTTGTGACCTTATATATATTTGTGTATTTTTTTTTTGTAAATTGGCTCTGCCGTTGAAATAGATAAATAAAAATAAATAAATAAAAAAAATAAAAATAAAGTATGTAGTTGTAAGCCTTCCATATATTATCAAAATATTCGTAGTACAACCAAACTAGCACCCTTTTTTAGTTAATTCATATGAGGCAGGAACGTCAAACTGGTGAGAGCAGTTTAATTACAGGGAGTGACGCACCCGCCATTTCGAGTTGCCATGGGATATGGCCCATCAAATCCCATCGTCCTCTCCCAGGCTGGAGAACACCGAAGTACAAAATCTGAAGCTGATCAATGACAGTTTGTGACAAGAGAGGCTGCGTTGTATTAGCTGGCAGGAACGTCAAACTGGTGAGAGCAGTTTAATTACGGGGAGTGACGCCCACGCCATCGCTATTCCGAGTTGCCACGAGATGTGGCCCATCAAATCTCATCGTCCTCCCCCAGACTGGAGAACACCGAAGTACAAAGTCTGGAGCTGATCACTGGGGAGTGACCCAACAAACCCCATTCTTACCCCTATCAGACTAGGGACCACCGAAGGAGTGAGGCTGAGGTCGATGCTTCCAGTGGAAGTAGGTGGGAGAAGCATATGCCTACTCGCATCCTCCGGTGAAAGACCACCCTACCAGAACTAGGAAGCGCTAAGTGGTTTTTCCGAGTCACGTTCCGCATCCGCGCTGGTGGTTCCGAGTTCCACACTAGGAATATATGGACATGATGGTGCTTCCAGGATCAAAATATTCCGGAAGTAAACTCCCCATTCGGATCTCCGGACGCTGGGTGGCCCTGGGAGCCCTTCATTCCTCATTTCACAGACAGCAAAGATACCGAACCAATTTAGAACAGATTTCTGCAACATAAGAGGCCTAAATACAACACAAATTTGGTACACCAACATCTACAAGCAAATAGACCACACATACTAGCCCCCACAGAAACAGAAGTATGTTCTACAACAACAGTACACCACCCCTATCCTGGTTACGACTTACACACCCGATTTAGACATAAGTTCGGGATATGCCTTTTTGTCCCAAGCCACCTTTCATGTCACCGCGAGGAAACATTCGAACCAAACAACCTTGACGTCATGTGGCTCAAGTTCACCGCCAAGGGAGTACGCAAGTTTATATGTTGTCTCTATCGCCCTCCGAGTGATAGAGCCTACAAAAGCTTTTTTACAACACTAGCTACCACTTTTGACTCAATACAGGTCGATCAGCCCAATTCAGAAATAATCGTTATGGGAGACTTCAAGGCCCACAACACCAACTGGTTCAAACATCACAACAAGACCGACAACGAAGGTAGAGGAGCTGAAGCATTTGCCATCAGCTGCGGGCTTACCCAACTTGTAGACGAACCAACTCGAATCTCAGAGAAGGGCGAATTCGCCGCCCTCCTGGATCTTTTTCTAACCTCCTGACCTGTACACAATTACAGTTGGTCAGCCAAGTGCTTGATATGACGTTTAACAAAGCCAAGAAATTTAAGTGCTTTATTACAACAACCGTTAACATGTTCATTAAATGTCAGCCTAACATCAAAAAGATTCCCTAAATCCCTGACAGTGTCCACACGCTCCAAGAAATGATGACACAGACTGTAATCATGTAATACAGGATTCAACCCTCTAAACTGAATGTATTTACACTTATCAAGGTTGAGACTCATTTTGTTCGCACTACACCAGTCTTCAAACCTGCCAAGATCATCCTTCAACCACCCAATATCACCCTCAGAGTCATTGCATTTGAAAATTTTAAGGTCATCTGCATAAAGCAGGAACTGACAATGATGAAAACATGTGATAATGTCATTGACAAATAGGTTAGAGAGGAGGGGAGCCAAGTGACCTCCTTGAGGCACTCCAGATGTTACCTCAATGACCCCTGACAGGTGAGATTTAACTTTCAGCAGCTGTTCTCTGTTAGTTAGATAAGAACGCAACCAACCCAGCAACCACCAATACCATGTCGACTCAGCTTCCACAGCAGGATTTCATAATCGACTCTGTCAAAAGCCTTGGAAAAGTCTGTATAAACAGAGTCAACTGCCACATGTTAGTGAGCATATCTCTGAAGTTTATAAATGCAATATGATATAAAGGCGTTATGTTCACCTGAGTTGCCTTATTCCAAAGGTAATTTGCACAAAATAACCACTTTATCTCTTTAACATGATTAATCTAAGAGGAGATATGCATCTTGTGAACATAAGGTCAAGGGATGCTTTATCAATCCCGTCACATAAAACTGGATTCTTCAATCTAGTTTTTCATATTTGGTAGCTCATATATATAATCAACTGCCGGGCAGCTACAAGCAATTAAGTTTAAGTGCCTCTAAATATAATGTAAAAAAATGTGTTTGTGATAATATGCTACCTGTCTAGTCGTTAATGTCATTTGTTAATTATTTTTGTATTTCATGTTGATTATTTTATGTTTTATACCATTTGTGTTGTTTGGTGGTTATTAAAATAAGCTTGTCGGTAATCTCCACCATTTGTATTGTGTTTATAATACAATAAAGATTACTTTATTTTTTTTATTTACAGTGCGTTTTCTTTGCATAGTGTTGGCAAAACTCAAATTGAGGGCTTTATGCATAAATTTTTTTTAAGTCACAAAATTAACGTTTTTGGACGTGGCACCTGGACAAATTTTCGACCTCCGGCGGCGCCTGCAGCGGGCTTACTCCTTCTCTATCATTTTCTATTATGTTGCCTACCCTCTTCTAATTAACACTACATGTCACTGCACATCTGGCCGACATTGCCAAAAATTGGCAATGTTGTGCTCCCTCCCAGCTGATGTATATTTTGTGGCCGTAGCTGTTTACGGTCTAATATGTTGTATCTAGGCAGCAATCTGATCAAAATGGCATGATGCCTCAGTGCGATTGGGTGCAGCAATTTTACTGCAATTAAAAATTGGTAATTTTTTTGAAAACGTGTCAGACCGATTTTGCCGTTTTTTCTTCAGAAACACATACATTGAGTTTACATAATTTTTAGACGTTTTTCATTTGCGGAAACCTAATAATAATCAACTGTCTTTCGGGACAATGGAGTGAATAGGGATGCGGGGTAGAGTGTAAAGTATATAAAAATAGAAAATATTGAATTTGCAAAGATGAATTTTGTTAAAAATGTGTGTTACTTTTATAAATATTCCAATGGCGTAACATGGTTAAGCAAAAGAGCCCCACTGCCCCATTGCAGTTGATTAATTTTTTATCATTCTACTAATATTTCACGCCGCACATGGCCTTCCGCTCGCTCCGGGGGTGCAACAGAACAGAACTAACCCAATGAAAAGAAAAATTGATAGGTACTGTCATAAATTTTAGTCTTTTGCACACGTGAAACTCTATTTTATTTTTTCGACATGAAAGCATGAATTTCCGCAAAGCAAAATGTACTGTACTACACATCTATAGGTCACTTGCACGCTTAGGTAACATCAAAATTATCTGACACATCTTCTAAAAAATGACCAAAAAATCATGCAAAAAACGCATGAATGTGGATCAGCCTGGAGAAAAATAAACATAGGTACGATCAATAGCACTTGCACAGAGTACAAGTGTAAGAAGTAACATGTAAGACATAAGCAGTAAGGAACAGCCTAATTTAATTTCTTACATTATGCCCTTAGGTGCCTGATTCTAAAAGTACACCTTTTGTACAGTTGATATTGCAATAAATAGAAAGATAATGAGACAACTCAATACAGTAAATCATCAACTTTTTATTTTAAAAGAATTACTCTATTTATTTGTTTTGGGGAACATAAATACTAAAAAGCTTAGCTATAAACAAATAGAAATCAATAAGATTTGTCAAAGTCCTTACAATTTTCAATAATATAATCAATTTTGCTTTACTGCTTAAGTTTTACCATGCATGTTGTACAGCTTACTTCTTACAGTTTATTTTACAGCAAATCTGAATCCAGATTTCCTCTGAAAATTCATTCATTTGTTATCAAATCAAATAGGCTACCTCAGAACCTGCTATGATGGTTTTATATCAGACAATTTCTGGGCCAACGAATCAAATGTTTAGTTCAATGGTTCAATTTATTTGAAGTTCAAAAAATTAGAAATTATTTTACTAACTTCTTTGTTTTTAGTGCAAATGATAGAGCTGCCAATTAACTATTTGATATTGTGACTGCAAATTACTATTTATCCTAATCTTATTTTAGCATTTGTTTCTGTTTAACTTGTTTGATTCTACGTTGGTTTTTTGTGAGTTTCATTCTCCTTACTAAAGAGAATTGTCACTGTAGCAATGATCGTTGCTGCAATTGGGCTTTTGTGTACTGCTTAGGTAAGTGCAAATACAAAAGTTTTACAAATATTTGACATGTTCTAATCCTTCAAACAAATTTGATAAGGCATCCTTGAATTTGTTTGATTAATCAAATTTGCTGTTTTACATTCTCAAATCTGTTCACTTGGTGCAAGTTTATTTGACAAGTTTTATAAGTGTAAAACAACCTTTATAAAAGCAAATTAGTGCTAAACAAAACTAATAAACTAAAATATTTATCTGGTTTAAAGCGAGTTCCACAGACAAAATGTATACAAACCTGATTTGAGCATAATTTTTGACCAATTAGGAAAAAACAGTATTCTAATATCAATTTGAGACTTCAATTGAATTGGGCTGTTTTACCAGCACTTTGGATCAGGTAGGTACATTATGAAAAAATTATACTGATAAGTAAGTGTTTTACTTGACTATATCTGAATCCTGCAATATCAAAATAGAGTACAATAAACTTGTTTGCCAATGATGAGGTTACTATAATATGGGCAGCAGGGCAGCTAGTGAACTGAGAGAGTAAACATAATTAACACATGAAGTCGCTGTATTATTACCTCGTTGCCGATCACAAAACGTACTCGAAAAACTTCACAAGTAACAGTCTACCAAGTTCTGAAAAAATGTTTTGTAGTTATTACACTAAAATTGCACACTTTCGACGCGATCAATTAACATCTTCCATTAAAAGTTCAAATAAACTTAAAAACTTGAGATCATAACAATCGACGCCATTTATTTAGACAAGGCGCAAGTGTCAATACTGTCATACTGTCAATTAATGAAGCCGATGAGCAGCCGAGTTCATACAAGGCCACCTATACGACAAGGCCAGGAAGCAGCATATTATGAGTCATCACAGGTAGACCATTGAGTCGACCGTAAAATGTAAACAAACCAGAGAACAAACTGTAATGTGCTGTAATTATCTAGTGTTTTTATCATTCTATTTTTGGTTTTTGAAGGGAAGGTAATTATTTTGTTTGATAGGGGGTCGGGGGGCTTTAAATTAAAAGGGAATTATTTTGATGTATGTTTTAATTTAGTTTCTACTCACGTAAATTACCAGGGCCTTACCTTGATCATACACTTGTACTTGTACCTAATAAGTCCTTTGCTTCCTTATTAATATTAAAATAAGACAATATGATAAAACAGGAGACAAGTTTATTAATCATAAAAATATATAAGAGAAATACAGAATACATTAATAAAATAAATATCAAATCGAAGATAGGAACAAGTTACTGTTACAAGTACTAGATGAAAGGAACATTATATATAGTACCTAGCTTAAGAGTTTATAATTTACAAACCATTGTTTATGATTTTTTAGTTAGTTCACCTATTCAGTAACCAGTGAAGCATAATCTTTGTAAGTACCAATAACAGAATACATGATAGAATAAAACGATTAATTTAGATTCAGTCATGTTAAGTAAAAGAAATATCGCATATATAAATACAGAGCAGTGATTTTTCTATGTTGTATAAGTACTGTGAATAAAATGCAAAGCAGTTATAAACCAAAAAGTATTGTGGCAATAAAATCAAAAGGAAGGTTCGTCTTCAACGAAAGTCATATTAATATAAATACGAGTACAACTAATTAGTTTAGTAGAGTTATAGTTCTATAGTTGATGTTATAAGAGTTAGATAAGTATTAGTAAAATGTTTCTAGTAGAAATAAATTGTTAAGTGTTAATTAGTGTTCAAATAAAGTAACTAAAAACTGTGGCAGTACTTATTTACTTTTTGGTTTACATCTTTTCAATTCAGGCATAGTTTTTATTGAAGTTGAATCATTTTTCTTTTTAACGTAATTTTTTTAAAAAATGTTAGTGATTGGTTTTATTAATAATTTTAAAATTTGATCTTCACTATATGGCATATGCCATTATGCCCCCAAAAAATGTCCTCTAGTTCAGTTATAGCATTGAATATTAATGTTTTAAAAATTTGACGTTTATTTGTTTTAAAAATTCGTCTTCTTTATCAAATAGCTTTTTTATTATAATATAGGCATATGATGCAATTCTGACGACTTCTTCACCTGGGTAGCAAAGTCCTCCCCTAGATGTTGCCGATAAAGTTAATATTGGAGGACTCTTCGTCCAACTCATTTGAATGAATGATGTTTTGCAATATTTATTTATTTATTTATATGCATACTTTAAAAAATTGGCATCGTTCTGCTCCAACCTTGGGTCAGTGCTGAAACTGGAACACATGGATTTGGAGATGGCAAAGTTAATTTACTCGAGCTTCTCAAAAACTTATACGCACGTGGGGATATTGAATGAAGCAAACAAGCAAACAGAGGTCTCACAAGTATATCTGAGCCTGTTTTTTGTGGAAATGTTCAAGATTAATTTGCCCCTTCAAAAACTCAATCATATCTAACTTTTCAGACTGGTATTGCCACTGCACTGACTCTATGATGTCTGAAACTAAGATAAGCTTACCTTTGTTGTCCACATTAACATTATAATATTTTTAAGTTTTATCTTTATATTTGACGTGTGAAAATATTTACATTATGTACATCATCAATAAATATTATTATTATTATTATTATTATTATTATTATTATTATTATCATCTTTATTTTGATTGTCTATCGGATTCATGAAGCACTTTATTTAAAGTAATAATATCCTCGACCCGCACTGGTAGTTTTATAACATTCTTGTCTGAACACAATATTTTTTTTAACGAACACATTGCCCAAAAACACTTGAATGTTCAAGTCTTCTGACAGAAACACAGACACTTTCACACTTGGGTACCCTTCAGCGGGTTCATTTAAATAAAAAAAAACACAAGTTTGTTCTTCCTTTTCCTTTCAACCATCCATCCTCAAGTTCGTTCATTTTGATGTCAGCTTCATGTAGCGAAGTAAAAGATATTGCTTCATTGTAGGTAGTTGCCAGTGGCGTAGCGTGATGGAAACCTGAAGGGATGTAACAGGTAAAGGGGATGCCCGCTGTAGGCGCCGCCGGAGGAGGAAAACTTTAGGGGTGCCACGCCCAATTCTCGTCCAAAAGTCGTTAAAATCGTTAAAAAAAACGCAATATTATCATGACGTCGCGGCCGCGCTCTCCACTTGCTGAATATTGAATGCGTATTTCTCGCACTAGCCCGGTTTATTTGGATGTTTTGACTTAGTCGGATAAATAAACAGAGTATAGGCTATATCGCATGTATGTAAATACGTGCTACGCTTGCAGTAAGTATATTCAATCCAGAATTTAAAAAAATTGTTTTTATGTTTTTCTGATTTTTTACGATTGCAGTCGGTTTTCCTTCATTGTCTCATTAATATTTTGTGTGGGGGTTATAGCCCCTTAAACCCCCCTCAAATACGACCTGGATAATGAGAAAAAGTGGAGAATGCGCTACAGACAAAAATTTTTTGGAGGCCGCACCCAAACATTCACAAAATTTGTTTATAACTATTACGACATACATATTATATTAGCAAAAAAACATTTTGTGTACTTACTTAATATTTAATAACAAAAGCGGAAACAGAACCATAGAATTTAAGTTTTAAAATTGAGATCAATTCTTCTACTTGTACTCCGTTTGGCGAAAACATCTATTACAGTTTCTTCAAATGAGGGCGATGAACGCAAATTTTCTAAAAAAGCACTTTCAATGTTCATTGATGCCAAAGCCGATAATCTTTCTTGCTTTTGAGAATTTCGAAGGTAAGTCTTCATTCTTTTAAGACACGAAAACGATCTTTCCGCAGAACTGCTTGTTGCCGGGATAGTGAGAATTAAACGAATTAATTTCGATGATTCGGGGAAAACAGAAGATAGTTGGAGAGACATAACATATTGATAAAGTTAATATACAGTGTCTTTTTTCACATCGGGATCACTATAAATAACAGAAAGTTCACTTTTTAAACGATCTGCATCAAAGAATGTACCATAGGTTTCTAATAGCGCAGAAAAAAGTTCTACGGGAAATGATTTTTCGAAATTATTAAACTGTATCGAATCCACAAGATGAAGAAACTTTAAATTGGAAATTTCACTAAATCTTTGAGTTACGTTCAAAATAATAACGTCCATAATTTCTATGAACAAGCGAGAGTAGGCACTTTTCTTCCTCTCCACGGATTGAGTTTAAACGCATTCTTTTGCTTGGTGGCTGATTATCAGCAACGTGTTTGTCCATACCTTCCCAAACAACATCAAATTCGCTTCTCATCTTCTGCATGTGCAATTTGAAATCATTAATCATTTTGTTGCAGTAATTGATATCAGCAAGTTTTGTTTGCAGGATTTTAAATAAACTCTCAGAATGAGGAAATATAGTAGACAACACAATTAGAAAAAAATTAAAATCAAATTCTCGCAATAGACTCAAAAGTCCCCTAGCACATATGGTGGCTTCGCGATCCCATTCTGCATTCTCGTTCTCCACAATTGTCTCAAAAAGTGATTCTAAATCTTGCTTATGCTCGTTCACTGTTTGCACTATCCGACTTTGAAAGTTCCACCTTGTGGGAGCAACAGAAGGAATTCTTCTCTTTAAATGAATATCCAATGCATGAGTTCTTTTAGATGATTTAGAAAAAAATACAGAAAAACTTGAAAGGTTGGTGAAGAACAGTTTTACTTCTTTAATAAAACTGGCTGACTGACCTAAAACTAGGTTTAGTTTATGGGTATAACAATGAATGAATGTTGCAGTTTTACAATGCTCTCGAAGTTTTGCCTGTAGACCATTATGCTCTCCAGCCATTACAGCTGCGCCGTCGTATGTTTGTGCCACTAATTTCTTAGTACATCCAAAGTCTTCCAAAATCTGCAAGGTATGTTGCAAAAGAGCACTTGCTGTTCTGTCGGCGCTCACGTCAGTAAAATTTATGAATCTTTCATGAAGATTTCCATCTTGTGATATGTATCGCAAAGTTGCTGACATTTGCGATTTCATACTTATATCAGACGCCTCGTCCATGATTAGCGCCACAAAACAAGCTTTCGAAATTTCTTCTTTTATTTTTGTTGTCATTACTTCGCCCACAGAAAGTATCAAATCATTCTGAATATCAGGTGAAAGACCTCGAAACATAGTAGAATTATCCAAATGCGTTTTCAGTAAATTGTCATTCCTTGCAATTTCGTACACAAACTCTACGAAATTTCCTTTATTTTTTGAAAACTCGCTTTCATCGTGACCTCTGAAGGGAAGGCCCTGTTTTCCGAGAAGACAAGTCACCCTTACAAGATGTCCCAAAATTTGCCTATTTTGCTTCACTAACTCATTATGTTTTTCAATATTCAGTCTGTATTGGGTACTCAAAGCGAATTCAATTCTTTGATTTTTTCCAAATAAAAGCAAAGCCGTTTCACAAGAAATATGATTGACTGAATTTTTATGCCTCTTTTCCGATCTATATATATTGTTTAAATCGTTGTAGCCAGTAGTGTTCCACACATTTTTTTCCGTGGAGAACAATAGACAAGGCCAGCAAAAAAGTTTGTTGATTACTTTACAACCACACAGCCAATGTCCACTAACATAAATATTTTCACTAAAATGACGAACACATGATTTTAATTTTGTGTTAACGTTCAAATTAGGGCGAGGGGGTCCATCTTTAATAATCTGTAATTTGTCATTAAAAGGCAAATTATTGAAAGAAATACGAAATAGTTTTTCCACAATACAGTCACATTTCTCACCAGAATCCGTCATACTAATCTAACCAACCGCGCGCCGCACAATAAAATAATGCTCCGAAGAGATGTGATTACTTAGTCGCATCACCAAGAACTGAAAACTCGGGGCAGTTTAGCCGCTCTCCTAGAGAAGGTTCGCGGCCAACATTAATGTTATTTCCCAACGGGCTGATGTCACGTACATCGACGCATCCTTGCATGCATTTTTCATTCGCTGCAGGTTGCATATGATCGGGGCGGTCGCGGTCGATGATTTTTAATAATTATTCAATATTCTTTCTCTAGAATAATTCTAGGACAAGCATGATGGATGAAAATTTATTGTATAGAAATAGGAATAAAATAAAAGACAACTGAATATTGTGGAATTTGAGATTTTCTAAAGGGATGCGACGCATCACTCGCATCCATGCACGCTACGCCACTGGTAGTTGCTACATCCAAACTTTCAACAATAGCCCTTTCCATTTCCTGGCATTCGATCTCTCTGCGTTTAGTGTCTGGTAGAGATGGGAAATACCGATCCCCTACGATACCGTTCCAAATGATACCGCGACAGAAAAATACCGCGACAAAATACCGCGACAAAATACCCTACGCTTGTGAATTTTATAACTGGCACCGTGAGCCTCCGTACCCTCGGTTACTATGCTAGGCGCCTTCGCGCCGCTGGCCGCTGGTATTTTCGGGAACGGCTATTAAAGTGTTTGGTATCTTGAGGGTTTGGAACTAGAACGAAAAAAGTAAATATAAATAACGGATTGTGGAAACATGACTGGTGATGCTTTATTCAATTGATGAGTATTAATTTCATTGGTTTTGTATTTTTGGTCTTGGTTGTTTTTATTGATACAAAGCTGTGTTAATAAATATTAGAATATTATTATTATCGTTCCTGGCGGTCAAGAACTCAAGACATTTCTCAATGAAAATAGATTTTTACTAGCTACTGACTTGACTGCTAAATTGTGTAAACTTTTTGCAAGTAAGTAGCGTGACTAGCAGTAAAAATGAATTTTCGTTCTTCGAGAATTGATTTTAAATAATAATTTTACAAATGACAAATAAAATATTATTTGCGTATAGCGCAAATTGGTGACTTGATAACTGTCAGTATATTTTGGTCAGCTTTAAACGATTTCCTGGCTAAACGGTATGCTGTGGGTGATAATGAAATTTCACTTTAGTTACATTTCTTTTAGGAAGGGTTTGGTAATAACGATTAAGACCAACAAATTATTCCGTAATAAAAGTGTACCTACCGTCTATGTTTCTAATAATAAATAGGTACAATTATCGAGGTGCATTGTTCCAATTGCTACATGCGTTTCATGTGAGAGAATATTTTATAAATCCGGACTTATTATTTCTGATAGAAGGTTAAGTTCCTCTAAAGTTAATCAGATATTATTTTAAAACACTAACCAGGAATATGAATTGATTTTTATTCTGTGTTGGGTAAGATTATTTTGGTTTTCTTTTCATACAATAATTTTATTTATAATAAAATGTGTTCTGTGTTTGATATCAAATGTTAATTTATTTACCTACACCTATTATTACTAGGAAAAATTTAAATTCCATACAATAAAATATGATTTGATATCAGTGAAAATCGGTATTAATTGAAAAATAATCCATTCATATTAATTTTTACCGCGACAGAAATAATACAGCGGTCAAGTATCTTTTGCCTAATAATCGGCTTTCCGTTAAAAGTAACCGTAACCCACGTAACCGTGTACATGGAACAGCGACAACGGCGCTCCTGGCGCCTGCTTCACATACCCGCTTGCGATATTAAGGCAGTTCCAATGTAATTTGGCGTGGAGCGCGATGCCGCGACGGTATTAAAAAATACCGCGACAAAGTAACTGTTCCACAGATACCGTCACACCACTAGTGTCTGGACATTCTCGGAGAGGGACATCATTTTACTTAAGTATGAAGGGCATCCAGGTAGCTTACTTGGAAGAGCACCTATAACAAACAGGATTGTCTCAATAACAAGAAAGGAAGAGCCCTGTTAAGCAGATGTGCACTGAGAAAATTGCATTACCTAAGCACATGGGTTGATCTTTTTTAGTAGTCACTACTAAAAAAAATAGTTATTACAACCAGTCTGATCTTGTTGTTGCAATAATTTTAAATTAGTTGAACTTTATAGATTATTATAACTGACATGAGTTCTGATTATTACAAATTTTTGTTAAAAGATAGATAACTATTATTCTGGCTGTGGCAACATGTGTTCACTGATTAAGCGAATTAAATAAAAAATAACAAAAATATTATTCAAAAAATAGTTGCAACAACTTGGTTCCCACAACTAGTAGTCTAGTTATTCCTTCGTGGTGTATACAAAGACCCTTACATAATAAGACACTAAGTGTTAATTTTTTTCTCATATTTCTAGATACTTATACATACATATCTCAATATAAAAATATTAAAACAATATCCACGTATGTATTTTTGTTGGTGATATAATCCTGTTGTGTTATATGAGGTTCAGTTTGGTTAGCAAGCATTTCTGATTAAGAAAAAAGTTTGGTATTATGTTTTCTTTTGTTAACCCAAAATGTTCCATGTCATAACGAAGCTCCTTAGTTGCGACAAATTTAACTAGCAAAATTAGTTGTCATTGACACACCAAAACAAAATTATGGCTTATATAATTACTTCTGTTTGTGTATTAACTAGAAATATTGGTTACAACTAGGAAGCTTAGTTAAACTGACTAAAATAATTTGTTGTAACGCCCATTATAGAAATAGGAAATTTGAATTTAAAGTGTAGGTGCTGCAACTATCTTTTGTAGCTTAGACAACTATAAAATAACAGTTGCCGCGACTCGGTTGATATATAAATATTTGCAGTTAACTAATTCATATTTTCTTTCATAACTAACTTATTAACTTATTAACTGCAACTATCTTTTGTAGCTTAGACAACTATAAAATAACAGTTGCTGCGACTGGGTTGATATATAAATGTTTGCAGTTAACTAATTCATATTTTCTTTCATAACTAACTTATTGACCTGTCCTCTATGTTATCTACACTCTTTAGTTATAGTTCCTAAATTTTTAGTTTGGGTTAGTAGCTTATTTTTTTTCTCAATGTACCACCTTCTACTAATCTTGGCATTTTCAGAGAAGCCTCTAATATCTCTCCAGCAGATTCATTTGTAAACGTGGTTTTTCTCTGAATCAAATCATTTTGAAAGTGTAGTTCACATACCTGAAATAATAATGCATGACGTGTTGATATTAGCAGAATAATAAATAATAGATACGTGGGCCAGGATTATCCAAGTTCTTAATCAGAGATAAAATAAAAAAGAGAGATTGCCGAATCAATGATATTTTTTTAAGACAGTTTTCACTAGCGCCGCCAGTATCCTCGGGAAGAATTACATATGGGTTGATCGGTATTACAGATAACTGTTTTTGTGTTTATGGGTCGGTAATGTAAATTATTTCCTTACCGACTGTATGGCGCCATATTTAAAATTATTGTTTTATTTAAGCTGTGATCCGAAATGATTAAATTTGCTATTTTTAATGCATTTTCATTCCGAATCATTTTTCTTGGCGAACTTTACCCGTAAAAACTGCCAAAAATTATGTGTCGAATTGAAAATTCAGTAAAAATTGTAAATTCAATAATTTCAAAATACGGTTTTATTAAAATTCGCATATAATTTTTCCGTTTTTGTCATTATTTCAAATATATTCGATTATGTTTTGCCCCTATAGAAAAATGAAGGTGTTTCTGATATTTGAAACACAACTTTAGAGCTTACATAAAACGTAGAGGTAAAAAGTACCTAAAAAAGATTTTTTATTACGCATGCATCATAATCAACGATTATCGCACGCTGCAGCGTGCTTAAAATAATGTTTATGATGCACCTACTTTTTTAAAGGTTGCTATAGAAACATTTGATCATGTCAAATGTGACAGATTAATATATTCGTCAATATATCCCTTAAGTTTAATATTTAAAACATTTTTGAGATTATGATGCATTCGTAATAAAAAATAGCGTATGATATACGTGTATAAGATGCCTTTAAAGCCCTTGCGACTTACAAAACACTCCGCTGCGCGTCGTGTTTTGAAATATGTCGCGCGTGCTTTAAAGGCCCTCTTATACACTTATATCATAATATACTATTTTTTTAGGAGCAAAGTACCTAGTTAGTATAGGCACATTTAAATATTTCAAAGGTTTTATGCATAATAATGTAATTTTGACGAAAGTTTTGTGATGCGACTTTGTAATATTATAACGTATAATTTAATTTTTAAGCATACATTAGGTGTTAAACAAACAACGTTCTTTTAAGGAAGATTGCTCCCCTTTTATATTATATAATAGGGAAGTTTATTAATGATAAATAAAACACATTTGATTATAATAAATATATATAATTTTTATTTTAATCTAAACCTCAAAAACCGAAAAAAAGTGAAATGTGGGTTCTCAGGAGGATTAGCCCTTATAAAACAGTTTCTATAAAACAAGGATTACATGTACTTGTGGATGGAGTAGGTTGGGTTATATGGGGAACATTGTGGGAAGTGTGAGGAAGTCTAATTAGAATATCACTGATAATTTTGATTCGAGGCTTTAAAAAGGGTACCGCAAAGCTAGTTAATCTCCTTTATGACGAATCTGCAAAGTTTTTATCTTCAAAATGGTCTCCACAAAAAAACATTCTAGTCGACTTATCATTTAAATTCATCATAATCTGGAGCCATTCTTCGCGTTTTTTCGAATTATTTTTAGGAACAATAAAAAAGTGTTTATTTGTACCTCCATTAGCCAGGGGTGTAGAACACTGATAACGAAAAATTTACATTTTTTTTAAACTAGTCTCTGACCACACAATTACTATACTCTATTTCGAAATGGTGCGGAGTAATAAAACCTACTTATAAATGCAAAACTCTAACAGAGTGGTCAAATAAATTTTTGTGATTTCTAAATATTTAGCCGCAGCTGTTATACCAAATGAAACACTTCTTATAAAAGCATAACAGAGCGCTTTCGACCTAAGCCATCATCAGTGTTACTTGTCATTGGACCTGAAGAACATATCGACGAAGAGTAAACAAACAACACCAACAAACAATGGTCACATCACAATCAAAAAGTCAAAAGTCACATTTTAAAAGGCAACATAATCTTTAAAAAGGACATTGCCCAACCACGCGTTACGTGGAACGACATTTTGTCGTGAAATTCATTTATTTTAAAGTTGTCCACAATTTCTTCCTGCTTATCGTTGGAGACATATTTTGGTCTTGCTTCAAGGCTCCTAAAATTTTGTCGATGGTTGGTATTTCCTTATTAAAATAAAAGGAATGTTCTGTTCTTCTAATTATAAGTTTGTAGTCTTCATCGATAGGCACCGTCTTTCTTCCTGAAGATGGTATAGGTGGTTTTACAGCTCCATTTTTTCGTTCACACCTTAATTTATATATTGACGTTTTTGGAACACCCGTCATTTGCGAACACATTTCCACCACAGTATCAACGCTATACAGAGGATTTTGATGTTTGAGGGCGTCATATACATTAAGAATAATATTATTTTCGTTAACAGAAAATGGACATTTGCTCGCTCGTTTCACTGGAGCGAAAACTGAATTAGCCATTTTAATTGAAACTATGAAATGAAACAAATACACTGTGTCTTCTTCCGAAGAACAAATATAACTGAAAAATTACAATTACTTAAACTTTAGGGTATGCATACAAAAAATCGTTAAATTTGAATGTTTACAATAGTAATAAAAAAACCTAAGTATGATAAATATAATGCTGGGAAAGTCCGAGTATTAGGACAGGTAAACGTTTAAAATATGTACGTATATGTACGTAATTATGTACGCCTATGTATCAGCCATCAGAAAATGATTTATTACTTCGCATCATTTCGAAATAGAGTATATATTTAAAATTATTACCTATTATTATTCTGTACATGTATTACGGCAAAAAAGATTTCCAGAAATTAGAAAAATAATCTAGGCTATACTATACTTATTATGTTACGTAATATATGGGGCTCAAGAGATGGTTGAGGATTCCTTATAATACGAATATTTCGGACTTTTGTTCATTTTCCCATTGAATATCGATCTCTTCAACTTTAGTCTGAAAGTATGCGCCTACATTATTTCTATTCGAAGCCAAACAGGAAATAAGGACTAAGAGTTTTGCATCAATCAGTGTGGATCCAACTTATGACAGTAGGGTTTGGACTTCAACATCAGTAAGAATACGAATTGGCCAGGGTCAGACTTTGTTTAACACTTAACTAAAAAGAAAACAACATTAAACAGACGGTACGGCAAGGCCGCACATACTTTCTCTGTCGCTCATATGATTCTGCCACAGAACTAAAAAAAAATGGGACATAGGTAGTTCCCCCACAAAACTAGGAAACATTGGAAGGTGAATGTTTCCACTAGTAAAGTGGCTTTATCTTACTTTTCCTAGGAAAACTAAACAAATGCATAATTATTTCCCTTACTAATTGGTAAATAAGTACAGAGTGAATAAAATCGTTAAAGCCGTTATCGATAAAATCGATTTTTTTTTCCATTTTTGTTACAAGGGTATAGTGGCCTTTACCGATTTTTCCCGGAAAAAATGGTGCAGTATCTAGGTGATTAGTCTTACTAAATGGTAAACGTGTAAAAAATTTAAATAAAATCGTTAGAGAATTTTTAATTTTTTTTCTTCATATAAACTACTTACCCTTAATTTTGAGGAAAAAAAAACTGAAAAAAAGTTCTGGATATATTCACCAGAAACTTCCAAATACCGATTTTGGTCGAAATCGACTTAACGGTTTTGGAGATAAGTTGTGTTACAGACAGACGTACACACAGACACCCACATAGACACACATTTTCTTGGTACTTGTTTACTACTATATCCCCCCCAACACCCAATTTTAACTAAATTTTTGTAAAGTATGAATAAGTTAGTACTTATCTAAATAGATATTTTTGATTAAAATTATTTTGCGTAAATGATTTATAATTAAAAAGATATATACAGGGTGATTCACGAAGATGGTCTATTAAGTATCTGAGGAATGAGTTTTCCGATTTTCTTTAGTCTGTGGCCATACAATCCCTTAAGCTATACAAGCGCGCGTAACGCGCTGTCTCTTTACTTTGGTACTTTTTTAGTTCCACTTTTTGAAATATGCACCTGACCTTATTATTATACACAGTCAAGTGTGACAACATTGCAAGTAAATTTTCATAATTAAAGTAAAAGTTGGAGTGTTTCGCGTTGAAATATATTGGGATACTAAACAGCCAGTGATTTTTTTTTTCAATATTTGGCGTCAAAAGAGCTTTGCGCAATATGTAAAGTGTCACAAAATACTTCTAATACTATCTAATACATGTCACACAAAAAAATTGCAAAATTCGAAAAGTGCGCAAAGTAAAAATTTACCGATCATTTTTCATAATAGGTATTATTATGCATTAGTAACTTTTGGTAAGTTTGGTTTTTGCGCCAAGTAATTTCACTTGAAACTGCTTATTTAGACCCTACATTAATAATTTTGTACAAAATTATGTCAATGTTAGGTATTGGGATATACTAAATATTTTAGAGATACCTAGAGGTAATTATTTAATAAATCTCCAACATATTTTATATAAATTTATTGTTTTTAAATTTATAAACCATTTGCGCTAAATAATTTTAATGGAATTTATCTATTTAGACTCTAATCTAATCATATTGTGCAAAAGTAATTCTAAGTTAGGTGTTGGGGATATACAACATTTTATGTTTTTAGGACTCTAGGGGTCATGATTCGTCGAGATTTGCAAAAAAAATAAATTCGATATTTTGGACGATTACAATATTTTCTCTATAGTCCTATATGCGCGAGAGAGTAAAAATAAATAATGGACAACGCCAATTTTACAAAAAATTTGCTACTCACTGTATAATTTCGAACAAACATCCTCTAGCGGCAACTATCAGCTAAGTATGGTATAGAAATGCAATATTATTTGCTTGGTCTTCAAAATATTTGGTTAATACAAAGACATAAGAAATGTACCGCGGTAGCGGAAATATATCGTATTCGATTATTTCTAAGGCCATATTCCAGTTACAATAGATATTTTGGTCTACATTCTCTCTGAACAATAAAAAGCAAAAAGTTTCCCGCGGAATATATCAACGAATTTTCTGTAAGCCTATCCTATATTAACTGCGAACTATAGAATTTCAGAGACATTATACTTACGCTTTAATTGTTTCAACTTTACTTAAAAATAAACCACACTATTTAAGCAAATATTAACAGGCACAAAAGTATTACCCGTTGTTAACAAATTAAATAATTTAATATTTTATCACTTTTGATCGAGATTCAAATTCAAATCAAATGTCACGCTGACTCACAGGTGGGTAAGCTGTTCAAAATTTTAGTTTCAACGATTGCCACCAAACGCAACACTCCTCGGGAATGCGCAATGAATAAGCGGTCTTAAAAACTTCCGTATCATTCGGCAATCTCTCTTTAGATATTTATTTATCTCTGTTCTTAATATGTAATTCTTAAGTGGTAATTCATAACTCGTAAGAAGTTAAATACGTGTTTATCCAATTCCTAATTTTTTTTCACGGAATTTGATAAATGTTGTCATTATAAAGCACATATTTAACTTCTTACAAATTAAGAACTTGGGTAATCCTGCCCGTATTTTAAACATCACTATAGTACCTAATAGGTAATATATGTACCTATATTAAATATTTCCATTACTTACTCTGCTACTATTACTAGGTGTAAACTGTTCCCTTTTTCTTGCAAGAATCCATTTTCTCTTTAACTCCAAATCTTTTGGAAATCGAAATGTAGCAACTTTAGGCCCATTGTCGTACTTCCCTTTACACTTGGGGACACAGCACCGGTAAGGCATTGTTTAATGGCAAAATTACTTAAAAATACACAACATATAGGCTCCTAAACTAGAATGTTTATTGTCCAAAAACCTATCCGAAATCACTTAAATTTATTTTAACGAAGTCAATCTCCCACAAGAAACTGTTGCAAAATATAATTGTAATATCTACAAGTTATAAAATAATCGAATAAATGAAAAACCGAGTGAAAATACAACTTCCAAACAAATAAGTCAACGATCAATTTGGTCTACCTGTGATGACTCATCCTTGCCTAAAATTGCCTGCTTCCTGGCCTTGTCATTTAGGTGGCCTTGGTTCATATAGCGACGAATCACGAAACACGAATGATCGAATCACGAATCGTTGTTTTTACAAATTCGTGAAAAGTGACAATTTCATACGAAGACGGAATTCGTAGACGTTTCTAGGAAATGTCAAATTTTCACTGTGACATTTACCTTTGCGATAGGTTAGGAAGGTTGCGTTTCCTTTTTATGTTTTTCAAAATTAATAATTAATATTTTAATATGAATGTATTTTATTGCCGACATAGACGTAGACGTGTAATAGGAGCTTACTTGTTGCTTAAGATGCGACAAAAAAGAATAATAGGAATAGGTCTATTGGTCGCATGGAGTATCATAATTTCGTGCAAAAAATTAGGGTAAATGAGGAGAAAATATTTAGGAACTACCACAAAATGTCTTTGAAAGACTTCGATTTCCTTGTGGAAAAGATTTCTCCATATACAAAAAAAAATACCACACCCGAGAGCCAATTTCAGCACCAGAGACGTTATCTCTTACACTTAGATATAGGTATATTTTAAGATAAAACTTTTATCATTAGCAGTTAATATTATTGGTACAGTAGAGCGTCAATATCAACCCTAGTTCATTATTATTTTCATATTTTATTTTAAGATATTTAGCTGCCGGTTGTTATAAAGAGCTTATCTTATAATATATAAAAACAAAAAATATCTTATTTACATAAAACTCTTCACATATCATAGGTAAATATATAAAGGCGAATCAAACATCATACATACGAAAAAATAACGAAAACAAATCAAAACTAAATTAATCTAACCTAAAAACCAATATGCAAACTGTCATATCGGCCGAAAATTTTCACGAATTCGTGAAATCTTGAAATGAACTCAAGTTTCCCGCGCCGTAGATTTTAAATTTCACGAATTCGTAAAATCTTAAATTATGCACCTGTCAACTCTCCCGTCAATTATTCTGACCAATGGCGTTAAAAGTCGTGATTCGTATTTCGTGATTCGTTGCTATATGAACTATCTTATCTTATCTGATGACCCTCTTTACAGAGGGTTGGATGGCACTGCTACGAGGCAATTTGCCAGCGCACCCTTCGCCCGGCGCTTAGGGAGCGGTAGAGCTACCCTTCTACATCCGTTACACGTTAGTCCAGTTTGAAGGGGCTTGTATTCGGTGGGAAAAACCAGTAAGACGGGCCTGTGCCCCTGGTGATTCCCGAGCTTTATACAACTATAAGCTAATGAAATGCACAACTGAGTTCCTATGCAAGGAGGCTTCGCACACTGTAGGTATAACCACTTTCTGTCAGAGACTTCAAATCCCCGCAGGGAACACCCCCGACCGCCCACAGGCCACGCTACCACGCACGGAAATTCCCTGAAGTCCTAGTAGGAATCACCTCATACTACACGACCCACCCCTTACACTGTCCAGCCGGCACGACTTTCCAGACACCCCCCGAAGGATTGGAACACGTTATCTAAGCAATTAGCTTCCACTGCCCGTGCCGAATTCTGTAATCCGTTTCCAACGTGTTCTTCCTTCGACGGCTGGACCGGAAGTGCTATATGAACTACCCTTAAGATCCTTTACACAAATAGTGCACTATATAAAAATCGGCCTCTCCTATTGGTCGAGCCCACGATCTCGCTTCGCTCGCAACGGGGGCTCAAGAAAAGGAAACTAACCAGGTGCTAACCCAAACTAACCCGAGACATACCCAAAATAAAAAAAAACTGTTTAGAAACATAATCTTAAAAAATAAATAAAAAGAAGCAACGGGGGTTTGAATCCGGGCCGTCCAGGTCAGATCCAACTATCTAAACCTCTACACCACGAGAGCTCTTGGCAGAAATTGATTGCATCACGATTCACGAAGACATATTGTAAGATGAGATGGATCGACCAAACTCGTGTCTACACACAGGAATATTACTTTGGCTCCCTGGCTTCCGCATGCGCAGAGTATGGGTGCGGTCGTTTATGTGTCTAGGACTTGACGCATGGCCCTCCGCTCGCTTCGCTCGCTCCGGGGCGCAACCAAACAAAACTAACTGAAACTAACCCAAATTAAAAAAAGCAAACATAATCTTACTAACCCAACTAACTGAAACTAACCCAAGCTGAACCAAATAAAAAAGGCAAACATTTTCTTTAAAAAAGGTAGAAAAAAAAAACGCATTGTCACCGACGGGAATCGAACCCACGCCGCCCACATGACAAGCAAATGCTCTAACCACTACACCACTAGGCCGCTCGGAAAGACGCGCTGCATCGTAAAGACATTGGTAATTGAGGTATTTGTAGTGTAGGTAGCGTTGATTGATTCGTCACTCGTATATGCGCATGCGAAAGCCAGGGAGCCAAAGTAATATTCCTGTGTATAGACGCGAATATCGACCAATAGGAGAGGTCGATTTTTACATAGTGCACTATTTTGTGTAAAGGATCTTAAAATGCATGTGATGATAAGTAGGGTTGTTAGGAAAAGAACGGAACTGTTCTTTTTGAAAAAACTGAACTGGTTCCGGACCGACCGACAGGGCGCCGGCGAGGGGCGGCTGATTGAATCAGCGTACTAGCGTACTACTTTTCTGTTGGCGTGTGCATCACAATGTTTACGTTTGTATTTTTTTTTTCACTTCATACAATGTTCTTCGCTCGCTCAGCTCGCTCTGGGGCGCAACCAAACATAGCTTACCCAAAACTAACCTAAAACGCACCCAATTAAAAAAAAGGAACAAACATAACCTTAAAAATAATTATTACATGGCTTTTTTGTAACCATCTTACGCGGCGGTATGAGAGTGAATCTCGGCAAATGGGACGGAAATGTGCATGGGGATTAGGACGTAAATGTGTAAACGGCTGTCAAATCATAACCATGTACAGTGATTTTACGAGGGCTACTCAAATAATTGTGCCTCTCGATATAGGATATTTTTACACATCAGTGCCTCGAGCCAATATGCGTCTGTTCTGTTGTCAAGTCATTCATCCGCCTCCTTATCTGCGTCTAGCTCAAACGCAATGGCTACAATGTCCCAGTGGTGTAATCAAAACTCCCTTAAATTAAATATTAATAAAACCAATCTTCTCGTTTTCAATAAGAATGTAAATAATCTTGAATCACTACTTGTTAGATTTGAAGGCAGATTCGTGCCCATCTCTGAATCGGTGCGCTTTCTTGGGGTGACCATAGATCAAAGCCAGGGTTGGGAGAACCACATCAACACCCTGAATTCGGGACTAGCTAGTGCCTGTGGATTGATTAGGAGGATAAAAAATGTGGTATCTCTCGAAAGTCTACGTGTATACTATCTTGTGTGCAATCTCGTATAAATTATGTGATTTGCTTTTGGGGCTCATCAAAGGATGCTTTCAAATTCTTTAAAGCTCAGAAGAGGATCGTGCGCTGCATGCTGGGCAAGCACCCTAGAACATCTTCCGGGATCTCTTCCTTGATCTGAATATAATGACAGCTCCCTGTACTTTATTTTTTCTCGTTGGTCATACAGGTACCTGGTAAAGAGAAAGCCCGACCTCTTCATCAGAAACTGTGACCGGTATGCTGGGGACATGGAGATTGTTACTCGCGGCCGGGAGAGTCTCCGTATACCTTATCACGAGTCATCCTTCTATGAGAAGGGTCCACACTACATGACCATTCGTGCCTACCATATGCTGCCACCTGAAATTAAAGATGTTACACCCATTAAAACCTTTAAGAGAGCGGTAACACAGTTTGTGAAGTCCAAACGCTATTATTCCTTTAGATTCACGGATTAAAATGATCATACTTTAGTACTCGTTTTTGATGTATAATATTCCAATGTTAAATGAATCTTATTCTACTATATGGATATCCTGATATTTTACTGTTTCTGCATTCACTGTCGCAAACCTTAGATGTATTATTATTACTGTATTATTTCACTTTGAGTATTATTTTGTATGTGTGACGTTTCTTTGTCATTTAATTATTATTTTAATGGCAACAAATGAAGTTATTATTATTATTATTACAAGCAGATTCGCTAATTTTTTTTCCTTTCTGCTTTGGCCTCTACCATAGGTACTTAGCCAGACCGAGTTATATAACTATTCGGACTGCGAACTAAATCGTGTCGGAGTAGGACCCATGTCCTTATTATGTGTGGTATACTGTTAAAATAATGCAAGCATAGATAAAACACTAAAAAAATGTAAGTATGACAGATAGCACAAAATGTAAGTATGACAGATAGCACAACAAAGGATGTCACTCTTCTCGCTCCCGAGCAGTGGAGGAGCTAAAAACATTGAAATACTGCTACGGATCAAGAGGATTGGTTCAAAAAGTAGGGGGGTGTTTGAGTGTGCCCAAACATATTATATTATAAGATTAAAGTTTTATGTTATTTAATCTCTTAATTTTTTTTCTCCTTCTAATTATAGACGTTTTATGGCGACAATCTACATAATCTAAGTCCTCGTACCATTTTTTCTAGGTGATTTATTTTTAAAATTGGTATATCTCTAGCCCGTCCTTGTAATTTTATTGAGCCAAGCCTGACTCCACTTTTCTAAATGATTTTTATCTAATGCAATATTGTATGGAACATTCAAAATTCTTCCCAAATTGGCCAACTTGTACGGCGTTTCATTCCCTTTTATTCCAGAGTGGCCAGGAATCCAACACTATTGTATTGCATTTTAAAAGTTTTTGGATCTGCTTCCCACCATACTCTAGCTATTGATTTCATAACGCTAATTTGCATTATTGCACATCTTTTCAACTTGCCGATTCCAGTCATGGATGTTCGTTATCATCATTCCAAGATATTTATATTCCCTACCTAAACTGTTTATTTTCTAACTCCCATTCCAATCTATTTTTAATAATTATCTCCAAGGCCTTCCCTATACACGAATTAAGAGCTATTGGCCGAAAGTTACTGACTATATTGCTATCCTTGTTGTTTTTAAAACTGGGAACATTAAAGATTTTCTCCATTGGGATCCACGTCTCGTCAACGTCAATGAAAACTGGAGTAAAACCACAGTTTATACCGTACCCGAGTGCATGTGTTTCCGCGAATACATTCACAAAGAATCCCCCTTTTTTGTGAATACATTCCACTGCATTCAATAGTCAACAAGGCGATCAGAAAACGCAACTGCGCATGTTACAAAAGTTTTAGCGTAACGGCTAGGCGCTAGTGTAAAATTAGCTTATGACGCGTGGATAGCATAGACACAGAAGAAAAGCATAGATTTAAGTTTCAGCTTTTTTCAAAGAAATCGATGATCTTCTGACTCTGTTGAAGCTATTTTACAATGTGAATTTAATTTTAAAATATGTTGTGCTCAATTTTATAAATATGTTAGATTCGAGCCTGCTAGTACTCGAGACTGATGTGTAAACATATCCTATAACGAGATCGGTTGTAAAAAAATGACAACAGCACGTTGTGTTCCCAAGTGGTCACCCATCCAAGTACTAACCACGCCCGGCGCTGCTTAACTTCAGTGATCGGACGAGAACTGGTATTTTCAACGTGCTATGGCCGTTACCTATACATTTTAGCTTGTTCATAGAAAAAAAACAAACACATTTGCATTTATAATATTAGTTACGATTCTTTAATAATACTTACTGGCAGCTTCGGAGTGAATTAATTCACTTCACAAATTCGACACGAAAATCTAATGCCACCAGGAATAACATCAACATATGGACACAGCTTATTTACCTAGTAATCGTGGACCGACATCCTTTGATTTGGAAAAGTCAATAACCAACTTTTTCAAATTTTAGAATAGGGCCAAAGAGTATATAACGTAAAGAGGAGACAGCCGGCGAATTTCCTTTGATCTTTCGTCAGCCGTTTCAATGACCTCGTCCCTTTAACTCGGAGATATCGCGACGTTGCCGGATGTAACTTTTTATCAAGGCGGGCGATGTTGATGTCAATCAAACAAGATGGCGAATAATCGATTTCATCCCAGTGGGTCGAAATAACGAAAATGATGACAAAATTTACTAAATATCTAATATTTTTTGCTAGGATAAAATTTTATATCGAGTGATTTTCATTCAAATTATCTGCATTTGTTTTAAACTTTTGCATTTTCTTAAAATCTCAGTGCTCAACTTATTTTAATTAAAAAATGTGATAAAATTCAGTTTTTTAATGTTTCCGGCGAATTTTTATTAAAATTTATTCAGGACGTCTAAAAGCTTTAATTAATCAAATCAGAATTTCCTTCAGTTTAAATTAAAAAGGTGTAATCAATATTTTTCGATTATTTTAAAGGAAAGTTTCATTCAAAACATAGAGGGGATAAATTCTTAATATGTATATAAAACAACGAAAAAGTAAATTCTATTCTAACTTAAACTCACTTAAAAGCCTCATATTCACTTTTGCAAATTTCGCCTTTTTTTACAGTTGTTGATTTTTCGCGCGAAATTTCGTCGGCGAATATTTACTAAGAAGTTCAAATAGTTTTAACTTTTTTGCGAATTTATGCTTTTAGTGGAATAAGTTTTATAGGTTAGGCCCAAGTACCGGATGATGTAAGCAGGTTAGTAATATATTTTTAAGTCTAGAATGGACTCAATTAATCTCATTTCTGCAACTAAATTGCGAAAATCGCATTTTATTTCGTAGTTTTAGGATAATTACCAAAAGGACGCAAACGGAACATAAAATAATATCTCCACCGAAAAAAATTATAATTAATATTATTATCCAATGGTCAAAGTATCTATTCTACAATTTAACTAATGAACCCAATTCCTGAAAAGAATAAACAAATAAATATAGCAAAGCAGTAGAGAAATTTGAGGTTAATTCACAATTATGGTAGAATTCGTAAAAAAAATAAAATTTTTCACCGCGAATAATTTTAAAGCTGAAAATGACAGTTTATGTCAAAAAAGGCGAAATTCGCGAAAGTGAGTATGAAGCTTAATTATTAGAGTAGAATTTTCTGAATATTTAGTAATATATTAAAACAATTAATGTTTTATCAGAAAATCGAGGATTTTTTGAGAAAAGCCATGGAAAATGCATGTATTGTAGGTAAGCAAAATTTTGCCAAGTGATTGTTAAATGATTCTATTAAATGAACTTATTACATATCATAATTAAAGTTTACACACCTAATTTCAATTACACAATATGAATTAAAAAACTAAACCAAACGTCTCCCTAATAAATCTAAACTTGACCGTTACGATATATTTAACTCACTGTGTTAGCTGATCGTCCTTGCTTGACGATTGTGTCCGATATAATCCGATAACATACGAGGCGCCCTTTAAGTCGGAGTTCTCATCTATCCCTCTCTAATTTCATTGCTCTGTCTTACTGTCCTCTCTTTACATTATATACTCTTTGATAGGGCTATGACTTAATATTGTTTTAAACGTCTGGGCATCTGAATAATACTTTTGACAGTTCGTTTAATTTAAAACAATATGCCTTTTTATCGTCTAAAACCCGTTTAAAAACGAATTTAAATGGCAAAATTGTTTAAAAATCCGAAAATTCGGACTTTTTTAGGATGATAGCCGTGGCTTCGGACGAATTTGTCGTGGATTTTGAAGCGAAAATTCATTTTAAATTCAACCGTCCCGTCCGCGTCCACGTCCATTAAAAATAAGCTGTGCTATGGATCCAAATACGCTGATGCGAATATAATATATAATAAAAATAATCCTTTTGGCGGTTCGTTTAATTTAAAATATGCCTTTTTTATCGTCTAAAATCCGTTTAAAACGATTTTAAATGGCAAAATTGTATAATAATACCGCCTAGCGGCCAGAATCGGTTTACACATTCTGTCCCCCCATTTCCATCGCATTTGCCGAGATTTAAGGCGGATTCTCATGCGTCCGATATCCGACGATACGATGATCCGACAATGTTTCTATTGGTTACAATATTCGTCTTCCTATTGGTTGGATTGACATGATTTTCGTATCCGAATTTAACAGGCAATTTGACATTCTACGTTTTCTTTTATAAACAAACCTGAAGTAATAATTTTGAATGAGACACAGGAAGAATTCCCAGAACTTTCATTTATTCAACACAGTTAGAGGGACCCAAAGATAAGTTTTATCCGACAAATGTATCATGATCTTGTCCTTCGTACTAAACTGAAATTACCTTAATATAAGTGCAAATCCATTGTATATATAATCCTTATACAATGGCAAATCTCTCGCCAGCAAAAATCGATTCATGCACACGATTGGTACGGGTTAAAATTAATTAATATATTAATAACATTAGTAGATTTTGAAATTCTCCCTACCAATCCTCAAATAGTACAAACATCTGTCCTGATGGGTTACAGTCTCATTTCCTTTTATAAATTATGTTAAGCATTTTGCTGTGCTCGATTTTTATAAGTATTCGGAACTCAAAATCTTTTACTTAGATTGATTTGTTAATATGTAGTAGCAGACGCAGACGGGATACATATAATACATTATATAAATAAACAAAACAAATAAAAAGTGAGGTTAAGAAACACACGATATCGGACAAAAGTTAAAATAATTTTAACTCCATACGACATCGGATGATTTTAAAAATATTCGGATAATAATTGGCGCCAAAACATTCTGACCAATAGGAGCTCCGTCGGATCATCGTATCGTCGGATATCGGACGCATGAAAATCCACCCTTACCCTCATACTGCCGCGTAAGATTTTTACACATCAAAATGAAATTTTGCAAAAAATTAAATCTTCGGAGAAGTACACTCCCAAAACTACCTCATATAGATATACATATCATTATGTATACGTTTGATATAAAAAAATTAGATTAACATTAACTTGATGTGGTATTTTTATTCTTTAATCGTACTATTTTTTCTTGACTTATGTTTTAAAAACGCACTAAAAATCTGAATTTTGAAAACCAAAAAAATAGGCGTTTATGTGGGGGCACCCAAAAAAAATTTTCATGTTTTTTAATTTTTTTTTTTTTTTTTTGGAGACTAATATTTACGATGTGGCGTCCTGACGCTGACCTGCAGATTTCTGGCAACCCTACAGGTACGGAGGACAGCTCTTCATACCTACAGCAGACAGTGTTGCCATTTAGGGCGACATGTCGCCAAAATGACGACTTTTTGCCCTGATTAAAGCGTGGCGACGATTTATTAAAATAATGGAATTTTTGACGACTTTTTCATATTAGGAAATTTGTAGTTATCAAATGAAAAATTAAGACAATCAGCATAATATTATCATTAATACATACGCTATATACAATATATTTAAGCTAATGACATCACAATCATTCCTGTCCTGAGTGTTTTATATCTGAACGCACCATGGTGTGCTTTGGACTGTCAAATTTCGGGGCTTGCCGTACTTCGGCGGCGCGCGGCGCATAAAATGTTTTCGTTTTCACGCAACCGCAATCCAACCTGTTGTTGCTTATTGCAGCATTATGCAATATTCATTTGCATCGGCAAATTGGAAATCAGCATCTTATCTTATTATTTTCATGGGCGTAAGCAGGATTTTTTTTCAGGGGGGGGGGGGCGAGCCGTAGACAAGGCCGCAGTGGTACCGGCGGCGGCGGGGTAAGCTAAGCCAAAGGCGGAAAATTTTGGGGGCGTCACACCCAATTTTTACCCAAAAGTCATTCAAATCGTTGAAAAAACAAGGATTCGGCATGCTCTTTAATGGAATGGCATGAATAGTATGTTGCAAAATGAATCGGTTAAATTACCAGGAGGGGCCATGGCCCCCTGCCTTCCCCCCTGTCTACGCCCATGATTATTTTTATTTTTTATTAAGTGCTACCCTGCTACATCTCTGTGTCAGTTACTGGTTACACTAAAATGAGTGATATTACGAAATATGAAAATAGTTTAATTTTTATTTATTTATTAATTTTATTAATATTAATAAAGTTGAGACATAAAGCTTGTTTTGGTTTGTTCTTCAAAAAACGCTAAAAATGTACTTAATATTGACAGTTTACTGCCTTGAATATTTCAAGGAAGATACGACGACAAAATGACGACTTTTCATACCAGTCTGTGGCGACTTTTTACTTTGTTACTCTGGCAACACTGACAGCAGAGACAACAAACTAGAGTTGGGCAATGTGACTCAATCCAGTGAGTTAACTCATTAACTCTGACTCTTAATATAGAGTTAACTCGGAGAGTTGACTCAAAAAGAGTCGAATGGTTTCAGAATTTAAACGTCTTTCGTCAAGCTAAGATAATGGATTTACGCATGAGTTGTACAGCGAAAGCGCGCTCTTTCACTTGAATTTGGAATAAAAGAATATTAATTCTCATTTTTTAGTCTAGTAATAGTTATTCGGTCATTTGGTTATTTTCTATTCGATTTGATTTGATTTCTTCTGTTAATGACTTATTCGATTATAACTGTTCTGTTTTAATTTATATTTTGTAAGTTTAGTTATAATGCCGAAAATTGCGTAAGTCTTATTTTCTCTGTAAGAGAAAATATTAGATTGTTTTTATCACAAATAAAGTCTCTGACAGATATTCGCCTATTGATTAATATAATCCAGCATTCCCATCAAGTGTACGTGGAAAGGGTTATTTATCTACTTAAGCGATTACGAAATTAAACAGGCACAAGAACATAAATCAAGACTACACGAATATTCTTAAATCGACATGCTCATGTTTTATTTATATTCATATCTATACTTCATATCAATATCAAAAACTAACTTTCATGTGTCTATTTTTCCTAATCCATAAAATTTGAAAAACTAATCTAATGGTGGGCAGATGGGCTCATTTTAATGATTCGAATCTGATGATCCCATGACCTAAATAATTTTTGGGGGCCAAAACACCGAGTCGTCTACCTGGCCCGTCGAGTCGGTCGGTCCAAACAGAAACACACGAAAGAGTCGAGAGTCATGGAAATAAAAACGAGTCGAGCCAGCCAAAACACCGAGTCGACTCCCGGCCTATCTCTACCTTACCCGTCGCGTCGGTCGCCCGGTCGGTCGGTCCAAACGTTCAAACACGAAAAAGTCGAGAGTCATGCAAATAAAAACTAGTCGAGAGAGCCAAAACACCGAGTCAACTCCCGGCCTATCTCTACCTGACCCGTCGCATCGGTCGATCCAAACACTTAAACACGAATATACGAAAGAGCCGAGAGTCATGCAAATAAAGACGAGTCGAGCAACTCAGTGACTACCTTAAACGAGTTGACTCTTAGAGTTAACTCACTCGCGAGTTACCCACCTCTACAACAAACTGCCTACAAGTTAAACAGCATACAGAGCAAATTTCTTGGATTTATGCTTAAATCGCTTGGTTTAGTAATACGTGTACTCTGTAAAATGTGTCTCACATAAATAAATAAATAAATAGATAAAATAAATAAATAAGAACTTTAGAATATGCATTGGAGCCCACAATATGAAAATCATAAGTACAGTAATGAGAGTACAAAATAAATTCCTAAGACACATTAATTACAAATAAACTGGATTATACGATTTCGACACCTCTAAGGCAGATTTAATAAAAAAATGCAAATTACCCAATATGGAAAACCTTAGAATTGAATGAAATTCAGACTGAATGTGACATATTTACAATAAGTCTTAGGCAGTTTAAGTAACACATAAGTTTTTATAGTACTCAAGAAATTTAGAGAATGTAGTTTTTTTTAGTATTATTCCTATATCGCTCCTACTCTGTAATTGGGTTTTTGTTAACCTGTAGGTAGAGTTTGTACAGTAGCGTGCCGTATAGGAGGCCATAGGGAAATAGCTCGCCCCTCCCGCACTTATACCCACGGCATGCTACTGAGTTTGTAATAAATTACATAAATAAACTATGACCAAATGGATGATTCGTTCAAGAACCTAATTTAAGCTCCTATGTTTAAATTCCTTTTTATTTCTTTGAAAACTTACGTCATGTGTTTGGTGTAGCCAGTTAAATATTTGTTTACTTCTATTCACAATGTATCTGAAAATGAACCTTGATTTGATGAATCAATTTTTGAAAAAAAATTCAAATAGAAACCCAGGCAAATAAATTAGATTACTATACTCAGCAGGGTCTTATTATCTCCCCTTAAGTGCTAGTACTATTAGATACTACTACTGATTCAGCTTTACACTTGGCCACAGGTACCTACTTTATAACATCAACTATATTAAAATACAAACATATAAATTGCAGTAAAAGTAATAAGCTAGGTATATACAAAAAAAACTATCGATAAGAATTGCATCACAGTTTTCTGCTATTTTTGGATTATATAGAATTTTTTTTATATAGTCACATTCTACTGTCCTTAGCGATTGCAAATATACTGGCGGAAAAGGGAAATCATATTTTTTTCCTGAAAATTCTAGAAAACAATACCACATTACATTGCGAGAATTTGGATCTACCTGCATTGAAGCATGATGGATTCTCGGACCAATCAGAACAATCGAATGCCAGAATTTAAAACAGTACTGTTAGCTTCACACATGGCCCTTCACTCGCTTCAAAACAAAAATAGGTAACTCAAATTTAAAAAAATAAACAAACATAAAAAAAGATATTTTCAATTAAAACCGTTAATTAACGGATTGTAATAGATGTGTCAGGTGTTGCCTTCTACAGTGTACTGTTTTTACTGCACCCCTATTTGCTCAAAGGTCTCGTAAGTTTGTTTGGTTGAAAAAGAAAAAAAAACGCAATTTCTCTTCTTCGCCAGTATATTTGCAATCCCTAAGGATACTAGAATGTGACTGCAAAAATAGCAGAAAACCTTATAAGCAATAATAACCAAACTATCCAACCATGGTTCTTTTTCTCCCTCTTGCACACACTTCTTCATATTTCGAAAACACTTCTTTAAAACCACTTTTATAATGTTCTTTGTAGCCCTTCATAATCATCGGAAACATTTTTTCTGCAACTATATGGGTGCTAAGCAATGCTCTCTCTAAAACATATAGATCCACCCCTTTATCTTCTGCACTAGGATCTACATGGGCTAATCCAAAATCTATTAATACTATGCTAAGCTGATTTAAATCACTAAAGTTATCTTTATTATGCTTGTTTACTAGAAGTATATTTGATGTTGTTAAGTCACCATGTATTATGTTGCTCTCATGCATTTTTCCTAACGTCTTTCCAATTGTAATGGAAAGTTGCAATAGCGTTTCCAAAGTTGTTTGTTCAATATAATCCTTTACAACTATGCTGTGCACAAAATTCTCCATAAATATCATTCGTCTATCAAAATCAACTAAGAAAATCATTGGGGTTCGTATACCAACTGTTTTACATCTGACGATGGCTCTTGTCTCTGCTTTCATTCTCTCTTTAGTAAGCAAATCGTCTAAATGCTTGTGCCTATAATTTTTAACGAATCTTTCTTTCACTATTGTCGACTTTCCCAGGTAAGTTCCTTGATAGAGTTTGGCTTCGGCTCCTTGTTTCACCAGTTTAAAACCTTCCATTATTGATTATTGAACAACTTTATAAATCAAGGCCCCAACATTCAATATTCATAAGGCCATGGTTAGGTTACACACTTTTTTTACTTTTTTTTCGTGTTTTATCTATGTTTTTTACCGTGGACCGTGAGTTATGTTGTGTTGTGTTATGTTATAGTAGACAAGAATCTAGGGACAGCCCCGCAACTCTGAGCAGATTAATGTGGTTTGTCTAAATTCACTTTTCGCATGGCCCTCCGCTCGCTACGGGGGCTCAAGAAAAGGTAACTAACGAGATGCTAACCCAATCTAACCCAACACATACCCAAAATCAAAAAACTGTTTAGAAATATAACCTTAAAAAAAAAAAAAAAAACCGACGGGGTTTGAACTCGAGTCGCCGAAATGAAGGCCAACCATGCAAACCTTTAGACCACAGAGCATATACAGACGGCTGGTTGTATCGCGAAGTACATGAAAACAGTTGACGACTCAAAGTTGCAGGGCTGTCCCCAGACATAAATTTATCATTTTTTTCTTTGTATCATGTGAATTTATAATAGTAGTAGTAGTAAACTTTGTATTGGCCATTTGTTTGAGCAAATTCTGGCAGAAAAGACCTCTATCCAGGCTTAGTTAGAGCTGGGGCGACCCATCCCAGATAAGTTACACCTTGGTGGATAGAGATACTATTTTTGGAACCTCCAGTATGTCGAGTATGTACTCCTGGGGGCTCCGACTTGTACATGCACTTACGTCTGGAGACTATCCCATAACTCTCAGCACCATGCCTAAATTCCCTTTTTACAAACCCTGCGCTCGCTACGGGGGCTCAAGAAAAGGAAACTAACCAGGTGCTAACCCAAACTAACCCAAGATAAACTCAAAATCAAGAAAAAAAACTGTTTAGAAATATAACCTTAAAAAAAATAAAAAGAAACCGATGGGGTTTGAACTCGCGTTGCCGAAGTGAAGGCTAACGATGCAAACCTCTAGACCATCAGAGGCATACAAACGATTTGTTACATCACGAAGTACATGAAAACAGCTGACTGCTGAGAGTTATGGGATAGTCGCCAGACATAACTTGTACATGCTTGGCTTGTTTTAAGGTTCGAACCACCACGGCTGGACGTCCGAATCTTCCTCGTGGAAAATAAACGGTCTCCGATCGTTCACCATCCCACAAACTATTTATATATGTATATGAACGTGAAGACAAAATGGCCGATACCCGGCACACGACCGATGACGAATCGGAAGTCTTTTTGAGGTTATGTTATGTTTCTTTTTATACGTATATGGTTTCTACCCAAGAACTTTAAACAATAGTTTATTATTCTTGGTTTCTACCATCATACAGTCAAAATATTCTAAAACCACAGGCAAGACACATCACATGGTATTAATGTGATATGATGTGAAACTGTCACTTGGTTGGTACCAAAACCCTCTGCATTTCCACTTCCAGCCAGAGGGTTTTCCTTGTACTTGTTGCTGTTGCACTGATACAGAAGGAGAAGAGAGTAGATTTGGCACAAAAATACTCCCACACACAGCACATTTCTCCTTGTACCGTGCTCCCACAGTTATTTCGGAACAGGTATCAAGGCGGAACAGTCCGTAACGGGTACCATTCATCTAAAATACCAGTTCTTCTACCAGTTTTTTTTCTTGATTTTTGGGTTTTTTTCTTGGGTATGGCTTGGGTTAGCACTTGGTTAGTTTCCTTTTCTTGAGCCCCGGAGCGAACGGAGGGCCATATACTTGCCAATTCCAGGTCTTTAAACCGCATGCATTAACAAGTGCAGTACGAACTGAAATATCGCATACGCAAAAAATAGCGTACGATTCAAAAACGAGTAATTATAGGCATTATAAGATCCTTTACACAAATAGTGCACTATATAAAAATCGGCCTTTCCCATTAGCCATTTCGCATGGCCCTCCGCTCGCTTCGCTCGCTACGGGGGCTCAAATAAAGGAAACTAACCAGGTGCTAACCCAATCTAACCCAAGACATACCCAAAATCAAGAAAAAAAGCTGTTTAGAAACATAATCTTTAAAAAATAATAAAAAAAGCAACGGGGTACGAACCCGCGTTTTCCGGGTGAGAGCCAACGATCTAAACCTCTACACCACCAAAGCTCTTGTCAGAAGTTGATTCCATCACGCAGACATATCGTAATACGAGATGGATCGACCAATAGGAGAGGTCGATTTTTACATAGTGCACTATTTGTGTAAAGGATCTTTAAATGCTAATTATAGCCCCAGGAGGACGCTGTTGCCAAACTAAACCAAAATTGAATCTTACTGTTGCTTCCCGATGGGATTTAAGTAGAAAGAAATACTACCTGTGTAGAGTGGTTTTAAAACGTATCGGAACCGGCTCAAATAAATAAAATAAGTTGATACTAAGTAAATCTAACCGAAAGTTGATTAGACAACTAACCAAGACTAACCAAATCTATTAAAATTGATTATAACGTATAGGAACTGGCTCAAACAAGTAAAATAAGTTGATACTAAGTGATTCTAACCGAATGTTTATTGGACCACTAATCAAAACTAACAAAATTTATTAAAAATGATTATAATGTATCGGAACCGGTTCAAATGACTACAATAAGTTGAGACTAAGTGAAACTAACCGAAAGTTGATGTAATGAACCCTATCTAACCTAAGTGATTCTAACCGAAAGTTTGTTGGACCACTAACCAAAACTAACAAAATTTATTAAAAATGATTATAATTTATCGGAACCGGTTCAAATGACTACAATAAGTTGAGACTAAGTGAAACTCACCGTAAGTTGATTTCACCCTTTATCATACTTACTATGTTTTCATCCTTTTCTTCAACCCCGGTTCATTTTCTAACACCAGGTCCGCAGTAACAGTATGTTAACGCCCTATTTCGATGAAAATAAATTATATAAACACCCTGGATAACTACCCTCTTCCTCCTGCTAGTAGTTAGTTCTGGCATACCACTTTTTGTACTTTAATTTAGTTATATAAATTAAATAAAACATTTTCTTTGGTCAAACCACTTTCCTTTTAACTTAATATTTGAGATTTTTTTATTTTTAAGGGAGCAAACAATTAAAAAGGGAGCATTTCTTTCATTAACCTGTGGTTGACCCAAGTAAGTACCGGAAATTTTTCTTATTACCTAGTTGCTTCAAAGGTTCGCCAAACTATAAGCTGTGACATATTAATCAGAAATAAGTCGCATAACTACTTAACTTGTACCTCGCTATAATCTGTTTTCGTTCTCTAAAAGTTTTTAAAATTCCATTCGGCATTAAACATTAAATCCGTAAGAATGTTGCGCGTAAAACCCTTTTAAATGTGTTAGCGAGATATAATGAATAAGATGATACCTACCCTTAAGGATGCGGCCAGCGCAACATGTGTGCTCCGACTTGCTCGTCGACGTGGGAGTGGGTCAATTACTTACTCTTGACCAGGGCGCCACCAGTTTGAAGTATCCAAATCCGCAGATCCAAACAGGAAGATCCTCGGTCTTAAGAATCCATAAGGGCTATCCAAAATCGACGATTATCCACTACACAAGGGCGATTTAAAATCCAGACGACCGATAAATACAATTGTTTGGTTGATGGATTTCAGAGTAAATAAAAAAACGGTCACGTTCGTGCAGGTTTTAAGTTTATTGGCGTTCGTTAGGTTTGACAGTAACGTGTCGTCATATTACTTCCAATAATCAAAATGACATAAATATATAACAAAAGGTAAAAGATCTTAATTTGAAAGCGATTAATAACCTATATGCTCATAAATATATCGACAGTAATTTGAATTAAAATTGCGTTATACTAGAAGTGAATTAGATAAAGAATGATCGAACAATTATTAGGCACGCTTCAGCTATCTATAAGATCAAACCAAGTCCAACAAGTTAATCAATAATCACAGTTATCCGTCTAATAGTTGCTACTAAACTTGGGGCGCGTTTACCATGGTAGACGACTCGCAGTTGTACATGAATAAACCTTACTGATTCAGATTATAAAATACCGTTATGTAAAATTATTTAAACTGAATAGTCAATAAATCAGAACGACAATGTTGATCATTTAACGCAATATATATCAAATTGTAAGATCAAGAAAGGTAATACATAAAAACATGAGCATTAATAGAATCACACTAGTAGATTCAGCAGTTAATTAGATTTACATAGGTAAGCTATGCTTACACCCAAACAGTACCGAGTATAGTTATATCAGTACCACGCAGAAAACTAGAACACGCGATATGATACAACGCTGAAAAAAAACTCTAAAACACGCAATCTAATATACGCTGATAAATGTCAATAACACGCTGAAAAACACACGTGAAAATATCGGTGACACGCCACTAACATTATGCCGAAAAGATCACAAATATAACCTAAACTCATCTTAACTGGTCTTCGCCGATATCACCTACGGCCTTCTGCACGCGGACTTCAGCTATGCACCTTGGGACCATAAACTCTTAGTGGCAACTGAGGTAATGCCATACCTCTATGGCTGCAGTTGGTACCAATAACACACAACCAACTGTATTTACTGGCAGCTACTTGGTTAGCTACTTAACCCCTCTTCAAGCAAAGCTCGCTCCAAACAACAATAGTTTGCTTGCTACACAACTCCAAGCAACAATAGCTTCAGCCAGAATAGCTCCTGGTAAAATTGGCTTCCAACAAAAATGTCTCCCCGGAAAACCGGCTCCCGTACAAAAAAAAACCCTGAAAGAGAACAAGCGCTAAGTATGCATTCACTTACTGCGCATCAAGCAGCTCCTCTTTCAGACACTCCCAATTCAATGAGTATTTAAAAATAATAATGGGAGTATTTAAAAATAATAATAATATTAGTCGCCTTGCCAAATTGCGAAGGTCATAATATAACCAATATCATATCACCCTATAGGTGATAGACATCAAATACTAAGAAAACTGACCAATAATATAACCACTGTCTGCTCTTTTAAGAGTTTAGACCCCCAGGCAAGAACAAAGCTTGTCCCTTTATGTCGTTAATATGAAATCTAAATTTACAAAGCTTATGTACGACTTTACAAGTTCTTATAAGCAAAATTTAAAGTAGAAATGAAATTTATCAAGATTATATACAGTTTTATACAACATTATACCCTATTATACAATACGGGTGCCCATAAAGAAAAAGAATCTGCTATGAGTGTTCGACTGCAATATGATACGAGAACTATATCATGAACTATTATTTAATACGCTTATTTTCCCCAGAATATTACTTCTTGTAAAAATAATGAGTATAAATAAATCATGCTTTGCCTGTTCCAGGCCTAAATTATCTTTTGTTTGATGATATTGCATGATTTACGTGCAAAAATTAATAAATTTTCGAAAGTAACATTCTCTATATAGCAGCATTTTGCAGTATTTCAAATCTCCCTGAGACCCGTTAGTTAAACTATAATGAAATAACTTATACTCTGATAAAATAAATCCCCTCTGTACAGAAAATAAATGAGTATGTACAAAATATAAGATATGTATATTTATTTACCTAACTCCTTAGGGTTTTTCGATGGGAATGACGAATTGGGGAGCAAACGCTCTCTTCTACAGACATTCCTCGAAGAAGGAGACGGCGTACATTGTTCCAGAATACACTGCACGTGGCAAGTTACTAATCCAATCTTGACTTTAGGCAAAAACCAGCCCATCCACAGTCAAGCCATAAACTACAGCAACCTAGTAACTACGCCACTCTCTATCGCCCAAAAAAGTATATATTCCCCTTCAGGGTGAATTAAAAATTCTTAAACTTTTATCAGACATATATACGCACTACCTCCTAAGAAGGTTTTCCGAAGAAAGAGGACGATATCGAGCCAAAAACCAGCAACTAGCTCGTGAAATTCGATGTTAGAAAGCTAGAAAAAACTCGAACCATAAGCCCGTTCCACACTGTCCTGTAATCATACGCAAACTACAGCAGCCGATGTCGCCAAATTTACTAACATTTACAATATGCAATGAAACGTATCTAAGGATGTATGATATTATACATTGCTTGCAGAACAAAGAAATCCAACGATAAATCCATCATAAACACTGACCAGACAACAGAAACCAATTCATTTCGAACGGCGGCCATTTAAAACTCACCAAATCTGTTCGACGCATAAATCGGTTATCAATCGGAATCGGACTTAAGCTAGACCCGTTTTTACCTTGCCGAAAACCATATATTTAATACTGCGAATCAGTTCGAGCGACGTTGTCAAGTTAGGGAACATACGCATTTAATAAAATATCTTGACGGCGTATTTTTAACGCGAAAGCGAAAAACAGTCGTTTAATCAAAACTGACGATAGCACATCAATTAATTATGTATTTTCCTGTTGGCCTAAATCGCAACCACGTAAAAATTACAGGGCGACCACTTTGCCAATTACACATCTGGCAACGTTCCAAGAATAACCTTTTCATTAAATATTTCGATATTACACTCGTCCGTAGGCAGCCAACAATACTTTTAAGGTATATTTACGCCGAAATAGGAAATTAGTCGCAAGGTATTAAGGGTGGAATCATTGACTTTATTCGACAACTATCTGTTACATATTCGTGCTAAATTGTTATGTAACAAGAAGATAAAATTCAATTTGCTATAACTTTAATTCTGTTTGATGTCAATCCAAATTAAGCGATAACATTCTTATGCTTCTCTAGATCTTAACTTTTACTTCGATAGTAAGGCAATAAATCCGCAGAAAAATATAATTCAAAAATCAATAACACTTAGTTTAAGCGTAACATTCCTTTATAGTATGATACAATAAACAGTGTATCATGCCTTTATAGTAAGTAAATCTACGAGTAAATAAAATGCAATTTTTCACTAATACTTATCCTTTTTAATGTCATTCAAGTTCAGAAAATTATATTTACAATAATTACAATTACATTTTTCGAGCACATCTATACCTATTCGTTAAATTTTCTTATGCTAGTTACACATACTTTAAGCTAATTAAATCTACAACTTACTTTCTAGTCCTTATCGTATACCTCGTAACCTACGCTTCAATGTCTGTAGATGTAATTCTAAAAATTTGCACGCTATCGAGAGCACGTATTGTTTTCCCGGACTTCATTTGCGGAGTTCCCAATTTTTTTCCTACCCCGTATAGACATAGCATAGCAGCGAACATAAGTCGTTAACTAACTCTGTTACTCGCGATTTTAAGAATCTTTTGTACTTGGTTACTGTTAATTTATTTTTGGACTGCCTTTTGGCATAGTAACACTCGTCTCGACTAGCTACCGAAATATCATCAGAATACTACTTGAAGACTCGTTTTTGACTACCTTTTCTCCAGGATATTTTTTCGTTTTTATACCCCCTTCCCAGGCCTGTTTTCGCTTTGCAAATCTGGAATTCACAGGTGTTCTGCAGGTGTTTCCAAAGAAAACTTGCACGGTCCCAATTTTAATGGGCAATTAACGATGGTTTTACATGTTTTTTAAATTCCAATCTCGATTTTATTTTTTTTGCGTATGTCGGGTAATTAAATTTGGTTATTGTTGTTAACATGATTTTCCCATTTCGTGTTCAGCTTTTAACTGGTACTGCACTTTTCTAGATAGGTAATTAAAATTATTTGCTCCAAGTAGCAGGTGTTCCGCTTTCCATAATGTGGCTTCTTATTGGTTGATTTTTCGAGCCGGCCATTTGCCAGGGATTGAAGCAAAAGGTCCCTAAAATCGGTCGCAATATTTGCCAAGAGCTTTACAGATGGTGCCTTCGATTACGCGTTAGAAAAGTGGACGGATGAGATTTAACCTGGCTATTATTACAATTATTTTCCTACAGTGATTATTTTATTTTATTTTATCTACTACTATCTAGTAGTTTATTTACCTTTTGTCATCGGTGACTAGAGCGTAACTCTATTTTATATGACTGATGAAAACTATGAATTAATTTAATAGATAAATTAATTAAAATTATTCACGAGCCTCCGGATCATAACATTGATTCGACGGCTAACCAAATCTATTAAAATTGATTATAACGTACCAGAACCGGCTCAGATGACTAAAATAAGTGGAGACTAAGTGAAACTAACCGAAAGTTGAATCGACGACTAACCCAAACTAACCAAATCTTTTAAAATTGATTATAACGTATCGGAAGCTCAAATGACTAAAATTAGTTGAGACCAAGTGAAACTAACCGGCAGTTAATCCGACGACTAACGCAAACTAACCAAAACTATTAAAATTGATTATAACGTATCGGATGACTAAAATAAGTTGAGACTAAGGTGAAACTAACCGAAAGTTGAATCGACGACTAACCCAAACTAACCAAATCTATTAAAACTTATTATAACGTATCGGAACCGGTTCATATGACTAAAATAAGTTGACACTAAGTGAAACTAACCAAAAGTTGATTGGACGATTGACCCAAACTAACCAAATTCATTAAATTTGATTATAACGTATCGGAACCGCCTCAAATTACTAAAATAAGTTCAGACTATGTAACACTAACTAAAAGTTGATTAGACGACTAACTAAAACTAACCAAATCTATTAAAATTAATTATAACGTATCGGACTCCGCTTCAATAAATAAAATAAGTTGAGACTAAGTGAAACTAACCGAAAGTTGATTAGACGACTAACCAAAACTAACCAAATCAATTAAAATTGATTATAAACGTATCGAAACTGGTTGAAATAAGTAAAATAAATTGATACTCGATAAAGAAGTATGCTATTCGCGACTTTTTCTAATTTCTGCTTTTGCTATACTAGTTTTAATGTTATTTTAATGAGTATCTTTGTAACTATAAACTCTCTGTCGTCATCAGTGGCGGCTCGCTTAATACACCAAGTGAATCAATGATTCACCTTAGATTTTTCCAACTTATACTATTTTTCAATTACAATCACTAAAACATAGTATATTAACTTAAATCATAAACATATCAACTTAAAATTATGAAATGTCGAGTTGTTCAGTCGCTATGATTATAAGATAAAATCAGAATAATTACTGTATATCAGTTTATTGCTCAAAACGCGGCAACATTGTCAAAACGCGCGAAGTTTATTTCCCTTCCATGTCGAATCGCCTTTCGCCTTGATTGAACTAACTCGCGTTGCAGTTTATAACGATGCAATTGTTTACGGTGGTTGCCATGGCACTAACATGCCATATTACTTTTGAAATTTCTGTACTTTGTTGGTTTTCGGTTCGGTTTTCGATAATAGAACTAAATAAAAATGACTTTACATTTTCCCGTTTATGATCCGGTGTGTTTTTTTTCTCTTAAAATCTGTTCTGTAGGTAAAAATAAGTAAAGTAAAATTTGGTACTAGGTACTTTCGCTGGAGTGAGGGGGAAGAGGTAATTAAATTTGATTCACCAGTTCTTATTGTCACGAGCCGCCACTGGTAGTCATTTATTTGTTAATTTTACTTTTGCTTAATCTTAATTCTCTAGTATTAAGAAGACCTAGATTATTGTTTCTGACCTAGTTTTCAAGTATGGCTTTGTCAACAACTCCTGGTTTTTACTTGAGTTGACTTGAATTACAGTTTTAAAACTTTTTATTAAATATATTTAGAAAGAAATAAAAGATCTACGTAGATACAAGAAATGTTATGATTGTTATGTCTTTTTAATAAGAGTAGGTATATACTTTTTTAAATAATTGAATTGCATGTAGATGTTATTACTATATTACTTTAGCAGTCTTTTGTTTTTTGGCTTTGAATTGCTAATAGAGGAAAGGGAAAAGGTAGTAATTTTATCCTGTACGTAAAAAGCAGAAAATTAAATACATATTGTATTTATTTATTTACTCACTCATTCAAGTGAGTCCGTTGAACAATAGCGCAATCAAGAATAACAATTTTCCTAAGAAAAAACAAGAGATTAGGTATTCTATCATCATTTTCTAATGGAAAAAGTGCGGAAAAATTAAGTTTTTTTGTGCTTTTTTTAACCTCAAATATATTTGTATCAAGCGTTTTGTACACTTCAGGCCTGGCCCTCCGCTTGCTTCGCTCGCTCCGGTGCGCAACTAAACGAACCTAACCCAAACTAACCTAAACTAACCCATGCTAACCCAAAGAAATACACATATGTTTTATTTTAAAACGCATATCTTTCAGTAATATGTTGAATAAAGCTTAAAAATGTATTATGAGGCCTCTGTCGTCCATATGTTCTGGCAGCATATTTAGCAACACACTGTTAATACACAAAAAAAACGAAACGGCGCGAAAGCAGTAGAGAATTCAAAATGTTGAGAAACACTCGGCGGGGGCAGAATGTCAATCATGGCATCTCGCCGACCAATGAGAGTGAAGAGTGGCTGTATACCTACGCGAGAACGCGCCAATATTTGCTACGCGTCGAAAAATGGAAAAATAGTTCCAGATTGAAATATTAATATTATAAAAGAAAATGGATATTCCGCATTTTTTGTTTCGTAATTCAACTTGAAATAGGTTCCTCTTATTATATTAAGTAATTCTGGTAAGTAATTTTGATTGCACTTTTGTTCAACGTCACCATTCAAGTAGGCAATCCTAGTATGAAATGTAGTTACATCAATTAACTTAATCCTATTTCTACACAATATATTAGGTAGTTTTAACTCAACGTTCTCAAATACTACAACAACAATATTACATGTATAAATATTAAAAATTTGCATTTACATACATCATATACAAACAATGCTAAAAAGACATGACAGTATTGCAATCTGCAAATATGCGGTTGTTCCCATCGCTTAAAAATCGATTAAAAATATGTTTCCTCTTAAATGTTTTGAAACCAATAACCGTTCCAGCATTTTTTTATATTTTCACGTATTTTACTAAATTCATTTAGACCCTTGTAGAAAAACAGACATTATGGTAGAGCTCTGTATATTGTTCTAGTTATATAATACTGGTATCTGTTTCTTGTAAACTAATTGTGGATTTCATTCTGTTCTTAGTAATAAAAGTTCAATAAAATAATCTGACATTAGTCCTTTATTCAATTTAAAAAAAAAAATGTCAAAAATGAAAATAAACGCGTTGTTTTACTGAGAACCATTTAAGTAGCTTCACTATTGCCGTAATTGGAGCATATCTTTTATATCTTAAATCGATCTCATTCCCTGATTTAACAACACTTCCAAAGATCCTATTCCTATATGTTTTTTGGACATCAAATACAAAATGCCGGCACAATAGTCAAAATGTGGTTGCACTATCGCTTTAAATAATTTAATCCTAGCATAGAGAGTTAAATTTTTGAAAATTCGGATATTTTACAATATTTACCAATGATTTAATATTAAATCATTGATATTATTACCCATTATATGGGTTCCTTATCTATAAGTAATTCATAATTTTTCAGATTGATTTTTTAAGTTTATTATTTGTTCATATTAATATTACTTCTGTTTTTTCACTATTTAATTTAAGTTTATTAATTGTTGTAAATTCATTGAATTTATTTAATAAATTAAAGTTACAATAAATAAGACATGTTAAAATTACTCGGAAAATATTAAGTATGTATTGTTATTCTTTGTGGTTTATTTGCGTTAATTTCAGTTTTAGAATCTAACATAGAATAAATCATTAGCCTATATAATTAATTTATAATTTTTTTGATTTTTTTTCGTAATGCATCAGACGAAGCCTTCTTTTTTTCTGTCTGTTTTCCTTTTCGGTTTATATTTAGAAACTTAATTCGTGCAAATACTCGCTGTCTACTAAATGAATTAGCTACTTATTCATAAATAAATTCTGTTGTTTTTGTGACAAAAGAATTAAATCCAAAATTATCCTTATGTATCTTTAAAAAGTATTCATCCATTTTAGACACTTGTTCTAGCCACATTTCAAATGGCTGGATCAAACCTCCAAAAGATAAATTTTCAATGAATGGTAAAAAATACGCAATATTGCAATGAAATCCATTCCGGTGTATCCAAACTCTTGCTAAAAACATAGGTAATTCGAGATGGGAGCAAAGTATCGAATGTGCAAAGTTTCGAAAACGTTATTTCACTTTTCGTATGGCCCTCCGCTCGCTTCGGGAGTTCAAGTAAACGGAACTAACCAGGTGCTAACCCATTCTAACCCAAGACATACCCAAAATCAAGAAAAGAATAATTTTGTCGAAAGCTTCGGGTCCGCTCGGGATTTTCGATACTTTGCACATTCGATACTTTGTGACTTTTCCGGTAATTCGGCCAGCGTCGCCTCGCGTCATGTGTAACCGGGCAGAAAAGTTCAAAACAGACCGCTGTCTAAAGACGCTAGTGGAAAAACTAATGCTACCGTTTACATTAAAATTTGTGTCTAAGGTCACGATAAGCCAATATCGATTATCGAATTGCTACTTGCAAGCTGCAAGTTTAAATTACAAATTGAATGTAGAGGCTATAGGTTTTGGCTTTTGGATATGTTTTTCTTTATTCACCAGGGCTTAGTTCATTTGAAAAGATAGAATCGATAATCGTTTTACGTTTAAATGATAAATCAATTAATTGTTCTTTGAAATATGAAATATAAACAAACATTTCTTGAATTGAATATAAATGGTACTGTGCTGACCCAACACTGCCCGACTAAAACACTACAATAGCAGTACTAGTTTACTAATGAATACACTTTAATATCAGTATATCAACAATCACTAACTAACAATAATAACATGAACTATACGGAATAAACTACGAACTACGTAAAACATAACAACATATATTAACTATATGCATAACAACGTGATCGGAATCCGAGCAACTCTGATCCGATTATCGGATCAGAGATGCCAACTGCTCTGACCCGTTTCCCCCTCAAAAACTTGCGCGATTCCCCACATCCCTCAGATTTGGACAATTTGGAGTAAGTAATGAAAATAATGGCAACATGTGTCTCGCGAGAGCTTTACCGTGGCTGCCGTCAAGGTCGAATGTTACAAATGCATACTAGCGCCATCTAGTGTAGGTGACGTGAGTCGAGCGATTCATTTGCGCTATGTCTTCGTGATGCAATCAATTTGCAGCATTTGGTGCATGGGCCGTCTCAATTCTGTGGCTATCGGCGGCGGCTCGGGTTCAAACCCCATTGCTTTTTTTACGGTTAAGTTTCTAACTTAGTTATGGGATAGCCTCCAGACGTAAGTGCTACAGTAAAGATCTCGCGAGACACTCGTCCCGGCCGTTGCAAACATCGCCATCTCCTGGTCCTGACCTCTTGACTCATTGCCGTTGCGCCAGGTGTTGAGTATTTGCCGGCTGCCATAGGTACCAAACGATCTGTCAGTTTCTAAGCTGTTTAATTGATATGAAATTGAATGCAAACGTAGCATCATTAATCAGGCTGAACCCGAGAATAACAACCGCAGAGAAGCGACAAAGCGTCGGTACCTTTGAAGTTGGAGAGCCAAGTTCAATTTGTCATATGTGACAAATGACTGGCTTAATACACTGAGAGAAATGTAATGAAGGGAAAAGAAATGCTATACACCGCTAAAACATGTAATTAATTACATGTTTATTATATACTTTATTAGAAATGTATTATGAATAGTAGTTATCTTTTAGGATTTAACGGTTTAACTCAGAGTTTACTGATTTGTCGCGTCCTAACCTTTTTGAAGTGAATAATTATTTGGTTTCACGAGAGTGATTTTTCAAGGTTGCAGCACGACATAGTTTATGTTTTCGTCTCGCGATACGAAATTTTCGTATCGTTGATTGGACGACTAACCCAAACTAACCAAATCTATTAAAATTGTTTATAGCGTATCGTAACCGGCTCAAATACGTAAAATAAGTTGAGACTAAGTGAAACTAACCCAAAGTTAATTCGACGACTAACCCTAACTAACCCAATCTACAAAAATTGATTATAGCGTATCGGAACCGCCTCAAATGACTAAAATAAGTTGAGAATAAGTGAAACTAACCGAGAGTCGAATCGAGAACTATCCCAAACTAACCAAATCTATTAAAATTGGTTATAACGTATCGGAACCGCTTTAAATGACTAAAATAAGTTGAGAATAAGTGAAACTAGCCGAAAGTTGAATCGACGACTAACCCAAACTAACCAAATCTATTAAAATTGATTATAAGGTATCGGAACCGGTTCAAATGACTAAAATAAGTTGGGACTAAGTGAAACTAACCGAAAGTTGTTTGGACGACCAACCCAAACTAACCAAATCTATTAAAATTGATTATAACCTATCGGAACCGGTTCAAATGATTAAAATAAGTCGAGACTAAGTGAAACTAATTTAAATTTGAACCAACGACTAACCCAAACTAACCAAATCTATTAAAATTGATTATAACGTATCGGAACCGGTTCAAATGACTAAAATAAGTTGACACTAAGTGAAACTAACCGAAAGT